>BQNB010059106.1:0-37470 GCA_026074375.1 Tanacetum coccineum | reverse complement strand
TTTACGATTTAAAGTGCCCTAGCTCCTCAAACGTTTACTTATAGAATGACTTCTGAATTATGATGGCCCGAACGGTGATACAATAATTCCAAACTCTCCAATCAAACTTATAACAATATTAAACTCTTAGAATCAAAGTTCTAGAGTACAATCTTCCTAAGACTCAACATATTTACTCAGGTTGCGTGACGTGGCTGTTTACTATCATTTGCTATATCAACCTTCCCTGTTAAGATTGTGATAAGGTCGTGAGCTTTCATTTCAGAATATTTATTACATCTACCTATCAGGTGAGTTCATAGCCTCGCTTTTCAATCTTTTGAATGTTTTATAAACCCGCGAGGGGGATACATGCTTGTTACAAACTCTTTTACATACTCGTTTATCTTATAACAATGTGATTACTTTTCAAAGACTTAGTGAGTTCATAGCCTCGCTTTTCAATCTTTTGAATGTTTTATAAACCCGCGAGGGGGATACATGCTTGTTACAAACTCTTTTACATATTCGTTTATCTTATAACAATATGATTACTTTTCAAAGACTTAATGAGTTCATAACCCCACATTTCAATCTTTTGAATACTTTATAAACCTGTGATACTTGAAATAAACCATGAATGCAAGTGTTTTCTAAATGTATGTTATCCAGATATATTATTGCCTAAGTAGCTTCCAGTGCCATTATTTACATATCATGAATCATTAATTACTTGCATTGCGAGTGAACGCGAATATTGTGAATAGATCTATTAGGGGTGACGGCTCCCGTTTGTATACCCATGCTTGGGGTAGCCAAACGCACTATATTTGTCCTAATAGGTAACCTTGGCAAGTTACCTTTTCCACGGGGACATCTGTCCCTAACCAATATCACTACGATGATTTTCCGTTTTAACGTATTGGTGTCATGAGCTTAGATGCAATAATAATGTTCCCCATGATAATTGTCCCTGCAATGCCAATATTTCCATTATAACTTGTATTCAACTATTACATTTCAAACCTATGAATTTCACTCAACCTTTGTGTTGACCCTTTTTATGCATGTTTATCTCAGGTAATTGAGCAACTTATAGCATGGAGTGGCATGGACATGAAGATGGCTAAAACTTGTTATCATTCACATTTTATGTTTCTAGATTTTGGGACCTGCCTTTGTAAAACTCTGATTTGAAATGAATGATAACATATCTTTTGAATAAACGTCTCTTTTGGGTCGTTTTCTATGATTATGATTGTTGTATCCATGAAGTAATACCCCAGATTAGCTTCCGCTGCTATATGTAAAAATGGGGGTGTTACAGATTGGTATCAGCGCCATGGTTATAGAGAACAAGGTCAAAACCTTAACTATAACCACATTTCTTTTCTAGCCATCAAAGTCCTCCGTGCCACTACATTCCGGAACAAGTATGTAAATATACATATCTATTATACTATTACATAAATAACTTATGTTATTTACGACTGGGTTGTTAACAGAACGATGTCTTCTCCCAACCACTCTACTTCCGATCTTGAGGATGCTTTTTCCTCTATGAATATTCTTAACTATACTTCGGTCTCATCGGATTATTTCTCAGCTTCATCGGAAAGCAGTTCTTTTAACTCTTCGGAAAACTCTACAGATAATATAATCCCACCAGTATTCTCATCTTTCTACAATAATCCTTGTTTGAAGGACGTACAAGCATTTTATGCTAAGGAATTACCTATTTCATCACCAGATCCTATTACTCCACCAGCTATTTTGACTCCATCTCCGGTATTACCACCATCATTACTATTTGATCCTCGATATTTCTTTATTCCTGAAGAACTATTACCACCTAAGAAGCGAATCTGTTCCTCATCTTCTTCCTCAACTACGTTATCTAATTCATCTCGGAATCAAACTTGTAATTTGGTATCACCATCCTTCTCAGTTTATACTTCTACCCCACCTCAAGTAATTGAAATAGGAATATGTTCAGATAAATGTATCTGAACATCATAGAGAAACAATGTAAGATATCTTGAATTATTTAATAACTCCCATCATCACCGCATGAGAGAATGGAAGAAGAACGTACTAAGGTAACGACTAAAAGACCGAACTTAAGAGAATCTGCTCTCAGATTATCAGAATTCAAAAGAACGGTTAGGGCAAAGATAAGTTGCCTTTGCTCATTACAGAATTTCCGATCTTGAACAAATCATTGAGAAAATCCAAGCTCATCACCAAACAAATCAGGAAGATCTTTAGGATATCATCTACCGGATCAAAATCATCAAGCTATTTATAACTTTATCCTAGCCACGGGATGTGTGGTATAAATAAAAACGCTTGTCCAAAGCTTGACTAGTACAGTAAGAAGGCAAGTATTTATAAAGGCAATCCGTTTCGTAATATTATAGTTTCCACCATATCGCTCTTTCATCATTATTTCCACCAAATGCATCAATAATCTCTTCTTCATGAATCATACCATAAACCCCTAAGTGCTTAAAATTCAAAAATAAGCTTTTCTCTTTAAGCATTTTAAGCATCACATTTTCTTTTAAATATTACCTTTCTAAACTTGTGGGGAATGTCATCTTACTCCATGTTCTCTTATTTGAAATAAAATCCCTCCCAAAAGGACGTCAACATCCGAAACACCAGCCATAACTTTGGATGCCATCCGGCAACTGATTGCTGATTTTACTGTAGCCCTGGAAGCACAGACTGCTTCCATGGCAAGTGCTAGTAATCCCAATATGGAACACCCAATCTTACTGAACTCTTGCAGTGAAATCGGGAAAACTACAAAGAGTTTATCAGCTGTCAACCTTTCTACTTAATGGTACGGAAGGAATCAGTAAGGGCCTTATTCGCGGTTGAATCGAACCAAATCGTATTCCTCTCGAAGCAGATGTGCTGAGAAAATTAAAGTAACATTTTGCTACTGTACTATTAACTGATGAATGTCTTGACCTGGTGAATGCAAATGCCCAGCCATGGGAATAAGAGCATGCAATAAAAAGCACCTGGACTGAGTTAAAAGGCTTTTTTAACGAACAGATTGTCCTCGAACTGAGATCAAGAAAATGGAAGATGAATTTTATGGTCTGACTGTAAATGGAAGTGATCTCAAGACTTATATTAGAAGATTCCAGGAATTAGCCGTTTTATGCCCGAATATGGTACCAAACACCGAGAAACTTATGGAAGCTTTCATCGGGGGACTGCCGCAAAGCATTTGAAGGAAACGTTACTGCTTATCAAACCTCATACTCTGGAAGAAGCCACCAACATAGCTCACAAACTAATGGACCAAATAATAAAGCGTAATTCTGTGCAAGAAACCAATAATCACAAACGAAAGTTTGATGATAGAAGGAACACCACCAACAACAACAACTATTCCAATAATCGTGACAAAGACAACTACCCCAATGATCGCAACAACAATAACCACTCCAACAATCACATTAACAAAAATAACTACCCAGATAACCATAACAATAACAACCGCAACAATGATCACCATCCGCAGCAAAATGAAAGGCAGGAAATCTTCAAGGCCACAGGGAAACATACTTAGAGACAGGTTTACTTTTGTTCACTCTAGGATTTCTACTCTAGAAACAACTCTCGAGGATATTCAAGTTCATTACCAGAATCTTCTGAAACACACTTCATAAGTTTAAAAACTTCAAACATCAAGCTACAATCTTTATCATTTGTTGCTTTTATCTAGAATCTTATCATAAGACATGTAGCATAAGTATCTACACTTTTAAAAGTTTCATATGTAAAGTTATCTATGAAATAATAAAGTGATGATTCCATTACATCTTGTTATCTGGTGATATCAAAACTCGACATCATTTGTCAATTCCATTATGTTCAACTCTGAATACTCTCCTTATACCTTTGAAACATAAATTATCATCCTCAACTATATGGGCGTTAGTACAATTAATATCTTAATATTTTTCTTACCTTTCATGATCATATCATTTTCTACACCTTACTGTTTCAATATCATGTTTTATGCTTAGGTAAGACAATTTATGATCATCTTATTGAAATGAACTAGGACGCTTCTACATTTGAATAAGAAATTATAAATCTCTGAACTATGAATTTATAAATTCTCAGTTACAAGGATTTAGACGCTTCTCTTTGTAAGTGACAAATTATAAATAAGTAGGCTTAAGTATATAGCATACGTACAAATAAGTTTCTTTTAATCTGTTTGTATAAATAATTCCTTTTTCATTATCATTATTACCTTCATCATCTGTTCATTTCCAAATTTGTATCCCACGTGATTAGCAACTCTCTTACAATTCATAATCATTCCTTGACATCTCTCCGGCATTCGACTAAATCTCGGGACGAGATTTCTTTAAGGGGTGGAGGATATAACAACCCAAATTTTATATCAAATGCAAAATCAACCTATTTCATTATGATCACAATTTATGAAAATTTTTACAAAGACTTGTGATAGCGTTCTTATTCGATGTTGACTTTTAAAGGTTAATGGATAAGATTCTTACGTTCAGAGTGTGCAGCAGAGAATGTGGTAGGCCTATAAAACCCACATTGTCCTATAAATCAATAGTATTCATCCACCCAGGTTTTAACAAAATATATCAGGAATCTGGTGAGAAGAAATTATATTGACTATCATCAGATGTGTGGTCTGGAAATTATAGTAGACAAGGTGAATGGATGGGAATTATATTTATGGTGCACAAATAAGTTAATGCATCACACAGTAGGACTTGTGTCCTTGTTTAGCCTAATATAAAGATCAAATTCATGCCCAGTACCTACATTTATTCCTAAACAATACCACTACAACTTTTAACTAAATCTCGAGACGAGATTTCTGTAAGGGGGTGGAAGAGATCTATAACAAAACAAAATTTTCATCAATGCAAAATCAACCTATTTTACTATTATACAAATGTACCAGGAAATTTTCTGCTTTATTACATTACTTGCTTTGCCAATATCTCATTATGCAAGGTAATTTGCATAACTAAAGTTAACGAGCTCACGCAACCTATCTATTGCCATCATGTCTTCATATATGTCAAGAAAATATCATAATATGTCAAGAAAACATCATAATATGTCAAGTTAATATCATAATATCATTTATACAAGCACATTCTCATAAAATGTAACATTTAAACATTCTATATCAAAGGGCTCCTAAAACCGTTATAGTTATGCCTCTAAACCCTAAATTTCATTGATAGGTTAACATCTAAAGTGAAATGTAGAAGCTACTAAAACCATATATACAAGTAATATAACATCTCATTTGAAATATAAAATCTCTCCAAATGTCAATGTACAAGTCTTATAAAAAGTACAATGTATAAGTCATTAAGCATGATCTTAAATAGCCGTTTTACCTCGTTTTCTTTCTTAATTTCCTTATACAACCACTTTTGTTACAAGCTACTATACTTAATTTACAATTTATAACCCTATTTTTCTATTATAAGCTTGTATACATCTTTTTATACTAAAAACCCTAATTACAAAACCCATAAACCTTAAACCGAGCTAAGTTTCTTTATAATCCATGACCCGTTTCTTATTTGTATCATTGATAACCGAAAAAAACACTCAAATAAGTTGTAATAAGTTAATTTACAACATTATTAATCATATTCTATCATCATTTCATCATTTTACATCAACTATATGCAAATCAAATCTAAGAAACCCTAATTGTGCCCTAATTGGAACTTTTGACCTGTTTACTCATTTTCACCCATTTTAAACCTGAACCACCAATCAATTCTTATTAATAATCCTTAATACAAGCCTTGTGATACATTATATATCACTACTAATCATAATCTATATGAAATCCAAAGCTTTTGAAAAGCTAAATGATGCCCTAATGAATCGTAACTAGTTTCTTCATTTTGGACACATTTTGACTAAGCATTTTTTCAAACAAGCCCTAAATGACCAAAGCACCACACCCTCTCTAACGCTGATTCCATGAACCTCTCCTGTAGGTCCTGTATTTAGGATCTATTGCAGCCTTTGTAGGATAATAGCAAACTTGGATAAATCCAAATTGACTATATGAGAGACACTGATTACAAATACTTTGTGTTAATGCGGAATCTTAATACAAGCACTAAGAAGAACACAATATATACTAATATACTATTGATTTCTATTGATTGCTAAATAGCTTGCTAAGTGTTACAATCAACTATGCCGAAGGGTTCCTTTTATACACCAAGGAAACCCTAGACAGCTATACAAAACCGTGTGAAAAGATAATGCTTATCTTTTCCTAATACATATCTTTTCCTAAAATAACTCTAAGATAACTATTCTGCATAGCAGACTTAACTAACATAAACAGTATTAACTTTAGTACTGCCAGACTTAACTTAGTACTGGCAGACTTAACTATGTACTAGCAGACTTAACTTGTCTGCCAGACTTAACTACTATAACTACCAGACTTAACTTAAGTCTGTTATAATAATTCCTAACAATTCTCCCCTAACTTGATCTTCACTTATGGATTTCAAGTTTCTTCGATTGTCTTCAGTATAAGCTTTTTGAGGATTGGAATTATTGAGCAAAAATACTATACATCAATACTTCTTGTCTTCTGCAGCATCAATTCTTTTCAGCAACTCTTGACAGCAACATTGACTATATGTACATCAAATCTTAAAGTTTCAGTCTATTCTTATCACTTCCAGGTGTGTTAACTCCGTGAGAGTGTGTATTATTTACAAAAATATTATGGGATTGATGTCTCTTACCAGTTAGCCGATTATCTCTGGAGTAGCCAATGTTTGGTTGTATAACCATGGTACATTGATAATCATTTCAATTCTTTGTACATGAAACATGGTGAGTTGAAATACCATATGATTTTTAGCAAATCATCAGCTATCAACGGATTTGATAAGCCTCTACCAAGTAGCCGTTTGCTCTTGGGCTAGCCAATGCTTAAGTACAATACTATGGTGCATTAGTTACCATACATTTTTTGGTAAACTATCAACCATCAACAGATTTGAGTTGTCTTACAAAGAAATGTTTTGGGATCTGGACTAGCCATCTCTTTACTAAGAAGCAAGTGAGTTGATTTACCCTTTTATTTTTGCGTAAATTATCACCTTATATGGGGATTTGAGAAGTCTTTACCCCAAGCCGTTTGCTTGTGCACTAGCCAGTCCTTATGCTGATTAGGCATGGTGAACTGATAACCATTTTTTATGTTGCTTTGGAGCCAACACTCAGGAATACTTCTCATCTCCTTCTATTCTTTTAAGATCCATTTCTTCAAATTGCTTCTTGATAAACCTAATCAACTCAAGAGCTGTTTCACTCTCTTCTTCAGCTTGTAACTTCAAGTCTAACATCTGTGACAGAACATTTCTCTCCAATGGGTATATATTCTCTACAAGCATGTTGAATAATTATACTAAGTTGCCATGATAGTATGCACCTTGAAGGGACTCATGTTAGCTTCAGAATCCACCTTCCAAATCTTGATGCGATTTCCACAATTTATCTTTAGGTCTTGGATTATACATCACCAATAAATCACCCTAAAGTATTCTATCAAATCCTTCAGGCTCATCATATCTATACTTATCCATAACCAATTTATGAATAGCATTCAAATCTTCTCTGTCAATTCTTGAAAGTACTATCATCAGATTTTTGAAGAAACCTTTAGCACCATTGCTTCTAGTAATCATATTTTGATTAATTTCACCAGGTTCTTTGCTTTCATCAAATTGTGGCTGAGTTCCAATATGCACAGATTTCCAGTCAATGATTGGAAATCTACTATCAAGTATCTCGAAATCCACTTCTTTATCTTCATCAGGAACCAAAGATAGCCATAATTTCATCTTCTTGCATCATCCTTTTGAGAAGAATCCTCTTTAAAGTGCACACCTCTTCTGGCAATCTGCTTAATTCTTTTACCAGTCTTCTTTGGTGTTTTCTCTTCCTTCACTTCTTCAACTGTCTTCTCAGTAGTTTCTTGAGGTTCATCATGTGTTATCTTTTGTTTCTTGACAACTTTACTTTGAAGCTCTTTACCAAATCTTTTCAACTCTTCCTTTGTAGTCTCAAAACTTATAGGCTCAAAGATTCCACTTGTTTCAATAGCTTATCAAACTCAGCTTTCACCTCTTTCAAATGTCAACTTCTATAATTGAGCTAGTTTCCAAGTTTCCCTGATTCTCTGAAGATAGACTTATAGGTCCTGAGTTGTGACTGAGTCATGGGCTTATTCCTTTTAGCTCTTGCCCTTTCTTCAGCAAACTTCTTTTTCCTTTAATTAATCAGCTCAACCATCCTTTGTGCAAAATCTTCTCCTTGCAAGTCACCTCCTATTATGCTTCTTTTTAATTCAGCATTGGCTTCAAGCTTTGCTCTGATAATATCCCAATCTTCTTGAGAATAATATTGGGCTTTAAACTGTACTTGAGCCTTCCTTTTCATTTGTTCTTCAGTTAGCTCTTGTTCCTCAGCTATTCTTTGAGCATAAAGAGAATCAAAATGTATCTACTTTTCCATTTCTTAATCATCCACTTTGTTAGGTTTAAGAAAAAGTATCGGCCCCGGGTATTAACTAGTTTTAGCATTGGCTCGCAGTCTAAAGTAGCGTTTGTTGCTATATAGTATGGGCCGGGCCTTAAGCCCACTTGTAAGCCCATACTTAGGCCCATTGGGGCATGAAAACTCTTGTATATAAACCCCCTTCCAGCCATGCGTTTTGAGTAACCTTTATTGCGTTTTGACCATTATTCTTCATTTCCGTTTGACAAAACTTCACTGCCTTTTGACTAAATCTCATCAACACTAATTTAACTTATTTCAACCAAACCAAATCACAATCAAACAACATATCACCAAATCCAACAAACAATCATCACTTTTAACATACAATCACTAATTATTGACCGATCCAATTAATCATTTCACAAGTAATCATAATGGCTAATCTTTCTGAGGATATTCAGTGTGCTGGTTCTTACAACCGACCTCCTATGCTCGATAGGACGGACTTTGGGTCATGGAAACAATGGATTAGACTATATTGTCGGGGAAAGGAAAATGGTGTGAACATTTTGAAATCCATTGATGAAGGACCGTTTCGGATGGGGACAACTCATGACGTTGCAGGTGAAGGAACTGACGGTGCCTGTCATCAGGGTCCCGAACGACCTCGAGTCTATTCAGACCTTTTACAGGAAGAGAAAGACAGGTACAATGCAGACATTCGGGCAACTAACATTCTGCTTCAAGGACTTCTAAAAGACATTTATGCACTCATCAATCATTATACTGATGCAAAGGACATTTGGGACAACGTTAAGATGCACTTGGAAGGGTTAGAGCTGACGAAGGAAGATCGTGAATCTCAACTGTATGATGAGTTTGAGCAATTTAGGCAGAACAAAGGCGAAACTATTCACGACTACTATGTACGGTTTGCCAAGCTTATGAATGCCATGAGGAATATCAAGATGACGATGTTCAAGATACAGTTGAATTCTAAATTTGTCAACAACATGCAACCTGAATGGGGTCGATTTGTGACTGCAGTCAAACTCAACAAAGGATTGAAAGACTCCAACTACGATCAACTGTATGCTTACCTAAAACAACACGAGGGACACGCCAATGAGAACAAGTTGATGTTGAAACGTTTCTCACAACATACAGTCGATCCTTTTGCCTTGATGTCGAATGTAATACCTCAGCAGCCTCAGTCACAATCATTGATGACTTCATCCTCCTCACAATACCAACCACAATACTATCCACAATCATCAACCAATGCATCTTCCTCTTACCTACAACCACACTCAACTGACAACTCTTAATCTGATGTGGGACTTACTCCAACAGATTATCTAATTGAGAACTTAACCAACACACTTGCCCTACTCACCCAATCATACAAATCATTTTCTCCTCAAACAAACAATCAACTCAGAACTTCATCGAACCCAAGGAATCAGGCTACAATGCAAGATGGCAGGGTCGTCATATAGAATGTTCAGGGTAGACAGAACCGAGGTCAGGGAAATAATGCACGGGGTGCAGGTGGTGCTGGTTACGGGGGAGCTCAGAATAGAGTTGGGGACAAGAGCACACACGACAAGCTAAGGTAACTAATTGTTATAACGTCACATTGTATGTGTCACAATCGCAATGAAACTGCACTCAACATCCAAACGCGCAAAAGACTTAGAAATATTTCAAGGACAAGATTTTACTCATGCAAAGCTCAAGAAAATGGAAGTATTGCGGCGCTTTGGATGGAAGAGCCGGTTACAATTCTAGCAGGGGGACAAATAATGGCGGCTTGAGTGAAGATGTGGATGATCAACCGGTTCATGGATTTAGCTCTAAATGTGTTTGATTAACGTGTAATTAAGCTGAAGATTGTGATCCTATGTGATTCGATGTGATAGGCTCCTATCGGCCCGAAAACGATTTTTCAGGGGGCCCAACTTGATCATCTGAGATCCAATGTTATTGATGATGTGGGCCGGTCCACTGATGCTGCGGATGTCCTTATCTTATGTACATGGTCATTGATCACTATCATGATGCGTTATGTGAGAAGATCATGAAGAGACATGTGAAATGCATAACGATAAACAATCCAATGGGGGGGGGGGGGGGGGGGGGGTGGGGTGGGGATGGTAGACCCTGGGTGGGGGGGGGGGGGGGGGGGGGTTTTAGATGAGTATGGACGGATGTTGTACTGTGTGTCACTAGGAAACAGTTGGAGCAGAATATACGAGAGGTGTGAGATTTGTAGGAGGACTAAGAGCATAGATGCATCGATGACTGCTATTACAGATAACAAGAGTAAACTGTTTGCAACACAGAACCGAGGTCAGGGAAATAATGCACGGGGTGCAGGTGGTGCTGGTTACGGGGGAGCTCAGAATAGAGTGGGGATAGCTAATCCTAGTCAAGCTAGGCAGACTAAGTGTTATAACTGCAATGGTATGGGTCACATCGCAAGAAACTGCACTCAACCCAAACGTCCAAAGAACTTAGAATATTTCAAGGACAAGATGTTACTCATGCAAGCTCAAGAAAATGGAGTTGCTTTGGATGAAGAGCAGTTACTATTCCTAGCAGGGGGACAAGATAATGCGGTTGATGAAGATGTGGATGATCAACCGGTTCAGGATTTAGCTCTTAATGTTGATAACGTGTTTTAAGCTGAAGATTGTGATGCATATGATTCTGATGTGGATGAGGCTCCTACGGCCCAAACGATGTTCATGGCCAACTTATCATCTGGAGATCAAGGTTATGATGATGCCGGTCCATCCTATGCTGCTGATGTCTTATCTGAGGTACATGATCATGATCACTATCATGATGCGTTATGTGAATATCATGAAGAACATGAAATGCATAACGATATACAACCAAACCACGATGTTGACTCACATGCAGATTATACGAGTGATAGCAATATGACTCCATATGATCAGTATGTAAAGGACATTGAGGTACTAGTTGTACATAATAATGTATCTTGTGCTCCAAATGATGCCTATGCTATGATTGATGATGACTTGCATGAACCACAAGCACAATTAGTCATTACAACCCTAAGGCATGTAATTCTTAGTAACATACCCAATGCTGAGCTTGCTACCTATAAGGAACAGGTTGAGCTGTACGAGAGATGGACGAAGTTTGAATTGACAGAAAGAGAACAAAAGATCAATGATCAATTAAAATTAGTTATTTCTGACCGTAATTTTAAAGAATATAACTTGAAAAAGGAACTTCATTCAGTAAAATTACAACTCGCTGCTACCATCAACCGCAACAAGTCGATGGTAGAAGAAGTTAATTTTTTGAAAAAGGATTTCAAACAAAAAGAAGATAAATACCTTGATGAGTATTTGGACTTAAAAACTTTAAAAGACAAGGTAGTAGATAAACTATACAAACAAGGTCAGTCTCTTCTCACAGCTCGCATGTTGTGGACGCTAAAGTCTTATGATGATGAGAGGAACAGGGTAGCTCTTGGCTACAAGAATTCCCTGTGCCAAAACCATGTCAAGCAAGATCAATATGTCTTATATAGGGGTAACAAAATAGTTAGAACCAATCATGTACCGACCATAGTGCATGATTCAGCGGAAAGCCTAGAGTTAGCTAAAATATCTAGGAAGAAAATGCATGATAAAATGAAATCTCGTGAGTGTGTGGACAATAAAGTTAAAATTTCCCCACCTGATTACCTAAAAGCGAATCTTCTAGCCTTCACTCCACAGAGTCAATTAACCCCAGAACAACTATATTGGTCTGAAGATCTCCTTAAAATGAAAGCCGAAGCTCTCAAGGAGCAGACCAATAGATCAACTAAAACTTTGATGGTGTACCCTCCTAATACACCGGCAAAGCTTGTCCCCAGGGTGCTTCTAACGAAAAGTCAAGTGAAAATCAACATGTTTACACTTATACAACTTTTTTTGGAATTTGAACAAACATGTGAAAAGAGAATTACACCAACGGGGCTCACTGAAGGGGAAAGGGGTTTTGAACAAACCAAGAAATGTTACCTCACAGAGGTTATCCCATTTTTCAAAACTATTAAAGAAAACTTTGAGGGGACTCAAAAGGCTTTAAAGAAAGAAGTTAAACAAACGAGTGACGCATGGGATGAGTTGGAAGCTGAACTTAACGAACATGTTGTTGCTAGGAAACATGATGAAATTGTCCAGAAAAACCTTCTTATTGCTAATGACAACTTGATTTCTGATTTTTTGTCCAAAGAAGTGTTTTATGTTGCATCGAATTCTGAGCTTAATGTATCTAGAGTCACTGAATTGCAAAATGCCCATAATGTTGTCAAAGCACGTTGTCTGACTCTTGAAGCAGAGCTTTTGAATTTATGTAATAAGGTTCACAATGATAATCATAATGAACTTATAAAATATTTTTCCAATCTCGAGGTAAATCACTTAAATCTGCAGTTAAAATATCAAAATCTTAAAGAAAGTTTTGTAAATAGGACATCTCAAACCCCACGAGATGCTCCTGACTTTGATTCTGTGTTTGAAATCGGAAAAATGAAAGCTTCTACTCAAGGAAAAGACAACGCCATCAAGAAATTGAGAATGCAAATCTCTCAATTGAAAGAGACCCGTAGTAAAGAAGACAGAACTCTTGATTTCAGGACCTTAGATTTTCAGATCACTCAATTGACTAAAAAAGTCACTATTCTCCAAGAACAAAATGCGCTTTTTAGGGTAGAGAATCATAAAATCAAACAACATTACAATGAATTATATGATTCAATTAAGGTCAACCGTGCTAAACATTTAGAACAGACCACTGCCTTGATAACTGAAAACGAGAATCTGAAAGCTCAATTACTGAAAAATATGCAATCTGCTACACCAATAGGTCTTGCTCTAGGAAAGTATGATATTGATGTTGAACCACTTCCCCCTCGTAATAGAAATAACAGGGATGTTTACTTAACTTATCTTAGGCATCTTAAGGAAAGTGTTGACACTATTCGCGAGGTAGTAGAGGCGGCAAAAGCTGAAAGTCCACTAGACACTTCACTAGTATCTGCTTGCCGTTATACTAAACACTCTTAGGAGCTCTTAACATATGTGTTTGACACTTGTCCAAAAGAATTCAAACAACCAGATAAGAAGCATGCATCTACCCCTAGGAAAAAGCAAGTTACCTTTGAGGACCAATGTTCAACGTCAAATAGTTCCACATACACACATGTAGAGAAAACACACTCTCCAAAGACTAATGTCCTTGTGCCTCCTTTTACAGGAGTAAACAGTTGCACCAATGCTAGCGGATCATAGCCCAAGAGCATTCTTAAGAAAAATAGGATCCGGCCAGCTAGGAGTGATAGCATAAAGAAAGTAGAAGAACACCCTAGGACAATTAGGTCTAGTAAAGCAACCACGAATCGTGTTGATTCTAGTATTAGCTCTAAGCGTACTGTAATTAATTCGAATTCCCATTCTGTTTGCCAAACATGTAACAAATGTTTATTTTCGGCTAATCATGATATGTGTGTGGTTACTTATTTGAAATCTGTGAATGGATCCCCCTCTGTTCAAAATGCTGTGCATAATGTTAAGCAAGTTTGGAAACCTAAGCATGTTAAACAAATCTGGAAACCAAAGCAAGTTAAGCAAGTTTGGAAACCTAAATGTGTTAAACAAGTGTGGAAACCAACAGGCAAACTCCTTAACACTGTAGGTTATCAATAGATGCCCACAGGAAGAATATTCACTTTAGGTGAACAGTGCCCTTTAACTAGGCTCACTAAACCTCACACTATGTTAGCTATAGCTCATGCTAACCCAAGGGAACCCAACCAAAATTGGGGATCCGACTTTCCAAACTCTCCATCTTCGTCTATTTTCAAATGCAGGTCGTACAGATCGTCCTTTGGTATTTGGACTCAGGCTGCTCAAAACATATGACGGGGGATCACTCAAGGCTCATGAATTTCGTGAAAAAGTTCATCGGGACAGTTAGATTCAGGAATGACCACTTTGGTGCTATCATGGGATATGGAGACTACGTGATTGGTGACAGTATGATCTCTAGGGTTTATTATGTGGAAGGACTAGGGCATAACCTATTTTCTGTTAGCCAATTCTGTGATTCTGATCTGGAAGTTGCCTTCAGAAAACATACGTGTTACGTTCGAGATACGGATGGTGTTGAACTACTTAAAGGTTCCCGCGGATCTAATTTATACACTATCTCCATTGAAGACATGATGAAGTCCTCTCCAGTGTGCTTGCTCTCTAAATCCTCTAAGACCAAATCCTGGTTATGGCATCGACGTCTAAATTACTTAAACTTCGGTACCATTAATGACCTCGCAAGAAAAGATCTAGTCAGAGGCTTGCCTAGATTGAAGTTTGAAAAGGACCATCTTCGTGCTACGTGTTAATTAGGCAAGAGCAAAAAGCACACCCACAAACCCAAGACAGAAAATACCAACTTGGAAGTTCTCAACACACTCCACATGGACTTATGTGGACCGATGTGGGTGCAGACTATTAATGGAAAGAAATACATCTTAGTCATCATGGATGATTATTCTTGGTTTACGTGGGTGAAGTTTTTGAGATCAAAAGATGAAACCCCAGAGGTTGTCACCAAATTTCTGAAGCAAATACAACTTGGTCTCAACAAAACTGTCAGATACATCCGTACCGACAATGGCACAGAATTTGTCAACAAAACCTTGACTGATTATTATGAAAGTGTCAGAATCTTTTACCAAAAGACTGTTCCAAGAACTCCTTAGCAGAACGGCGTCATCAAAAGGCGGAACCACACTCTTGTCGAGGCGGCTCGGACAATGATAATATATTCCAAAGCACCGATGTTTCTATGGGCAGAAGCTGTGGCTACTGCGTGTTACACCCAAAATCGATCCCTTATTCACACCCGTCACAACAAAACCCCATATGAGTTGGTACACAACAAGAAGCCTGATTTTACTTTTTTCGGGTCTTTGGTGCTCTTTGTTACCCTACAAATGACAGCGAAGATCTTGGCAAACTACAACCAACGGCTGATATTGGAATTTTTGTAGGCTATGCACCATCATGGAAACTATTCACGTTCAATTCGATGAGCTGACTGAGCAAATGGCTCCTGTACAATCCAGTCCAGGACCCGCTCCTAACCTGTTGACGCCTGGACCCATCAGTTTAGGGCTCGTACCCAATCCTGCTCCTGCTCTACCATATGTACCTCCCACAAATAAAGAATTGGAGATGTTATTCCAACCTATGTTTGATGAATATTTTAATCCACCGGGTAACCGTCAGGATCCTATTCCTAATGTAGTACAAGACCCGGTCATTCCTACAGGTCCATCAGTGTCTATTTCTATTGATCTCGACGCACCATTGGGAAGTTATATATCATCACCATTGATCATCATTCCTCTTCGGTACATCATGGGTATAGGTGGGAGCAATTATGCAGAAGTATAATCCGTTTTGCTTGCAGCTGATCTCAAACCGATTTGTTAATGTGTTCGCCCCAGATCCGAACTCTGAAGCTTCATCATCTGAGGATATCACAATAACTGAACCCAACCAATCCATACAGCCTTATAAACATATCCGTAAATGGACCGACTCCCATCCTATTGATAACATTATTAGGAATCCTTCTCGGCCGGTATCCACTCGTAAACAACTTGCTACAGATGCTTTGTGGTGCTTCTATAATTCCGTATTGTCCAGAGTCAAACCGAAAAACTTCAAATCTACAGTTACTGAAGACTACTAGTTTCAAGCCATGCAAGACGAAATCCATGAATTTGATTGACTGGATGTATGGGAATTAGTACCACCTCCAGACTATGTCATGATTATAGCTCTTAAGTGGATTTATAAGTTGAAACTTGACGAGTATGGTGATGTGTTGAAAAACAAGGCACGTCTTGTAGCTAAAGGATATCGACAAGAAGAAGGTCTTGACTTTGAAGAATCCTTCGCCCCAGTCGCTAGACTCGAAGCCATCAGGATATTTCTTGCCAATGTTGCTAGCAAAAACATGACAGTTTATCAAATGGACATGAAAATTGCATTCTTAAATGGCGAGCTTAAGGAAGAAGTATATGTCAGCCAACCAGAAGGCTTTGTCGATCCAGAACGTCCACATCATGTCTACCGATTAAAGAAAGCTCTTTACGGGTTAAAGCAAGCACCCCGAGCGTGGTATGACACGTTGTCGGAATTCCTTCTGGCTCAAGGATTCTCCAAGGGTGTCGTCGATCCAACACTATTCATTTGGAAAATAGGCAAACACACTCTTCATGTTCAAATATATGTTGATGATATCATATTTGCTTCAACCGACCCTAAAGTCTGTAACCGGTTTTCAAATGAAATGAGTTCTAAATTTCAAATGTCGATGATGGGTCAAATATCATTTTTCTTAGGCTTACAAATTTCTCAGAATCCTAGAGGCATTTTCATAAATCAATCTAAATATGCTAATGAGATCTTAAAGAAATTTGAATTTCATAAAAGTGACCCTGTTGACACTCCCATGGTGGAGCGAACAAAACTGGATGAGGACCTCTCAGGGATCCCTGTTGATCAAACTCAATATCGCAGTATGATTGGATCTCTGATGTATCTTACGGCCAGCAGACCTGACCTTGTTTTTGCTGTGTGCATGTGTGCTAGATATCAATCTAAGCACACTTAAAAGCACCTAGAAGCAGTTAAATAGGTCTTTCGGTATCTCCAAGGAACCATCAATATGGTTCTTTGGTATCCGAAAGACACCGCCATGGCACTAACAGCATACGCAGATGTAGACTACGCAGGTTGTCAGGACACTCGCAGAAGCACATCTGGCAGTGCTCAGTTCCTTGGTGATAAGTTAGTTAGCTGGTCATCAAAGAAGCAAACTAGCACGTCCATCTCATCTACAGAGGCTGAATATATTGCTATGTTCGGATGTTGTGCCTAAATCCTATGGATGAGGTCTCAATTATCAGATTATGGCTTTGCATACAATCATATCCCTTTGTATTGTGATAGCAAGAGTGCCATAGCTCTCTGCTGCAACAACGTTCAGCACTCCAGGTCTAAACACATCGACATCCGACATCATTTCATCAGAGAACAAGTGGAAAAAGGAGTGGCTGAGTTATATTTCGTGAGGACAGAGTATCAACTGGCAGATATATTCACTAAGGCACTGCCTAGGGAACAATTTGAATTCATTCTCCCGAGACTTAGCATGAAGTGCATGAAGCCGGATACACTCAAACGTCTTTTGGAGGATCAGGAAGAGTAACGGATTTGCCTCACGTATCCTATGTAAATATGTACATAGTTAAACCAAAAAGAAAAATACAAAAATATAAAACCATCAAAAATCCATAAAAATTAGAAAAATAGAAAATACCAAAAATAGTTTCTCAAGACATGTCTTTCGTTTATCGATAACATTTACGGACCTAGAAATGTCATTCAATAATGATACGGGTTTTTAAATGAAGCTCGAATGGAAGTTTAAACTTTTCAAAACATGTCTTCATGGCTTGCAGTTACTCCAGTCTGCAACCCGGTCTTCAAAATGAGGAAAGCTTCTCGCCAAAAAGACGGCTGTTCCTATCAACGGGTGATTAAGTTCTTCCGGGCATGGATTACTTGATATCCATGCAACTTCGATCTAATGTACGCTTCAGTGCATTATTTCTTGATTACGAAGAGAAGTCTTCGTTTATCCTTATAATTTTCCGTCTAGGATTCTTCAGAAAATTATTTGGATTTTATGTGGTAGCTTAACGGTGTTTTTGACAATCAATCGAACATGATCTTTCATAAATTTGACACTCAATCAACGACTACAGATCTTTAAATAGAAAACGGGTCCTTGATTGAGGGGGATAGTGGTTTTCAAATTTATTCATGACATCTATCAGGCATTTCTCAACACAAAAGTGATAATTAATGGGGTCATGGTTTAAGGGGGTGTTTCACAGGAATTGACTCATGATTGGTTCAAATTTGTCAAATGTATGCAAGTTGAGGGTCTTATGTGCTAGTTGCTAATTGCTTCCTAGGCCTACTATATGTGAAGGACCAATTATATCATTTTCCCTAAGTCTCTTAATCCATATGTTGCAATAAACTCATAGACATCAAAGGAATATGAATTGTGAGGGACCAAATGTGTCATTTACCTTAAAACAATTTGTATTAAGAAAGAGAGGGACCTATTGTGTCAATTTCTAAAAGATTCAAAGAGGTATATAAGGTGCTTGCATTTTGACCAAGTCAAACATCACAAACCCACACAAACAGTTTCTCTCTCTATCTTACATCTTTCATTACGTTTTGCTCCATTTGCTGTTGATACGAGTGTTTTGCAACTAGGTATCACTTTTAATATGATCTATATCACTCACACATGCTCTTTTTTCGAGTGTATTGGCCTAAATCTCTCTAATTTGTGTATTTTTAGGATCATTGTACTTTCGAATCAACCAACATCTTGGTTAGTGTTTTTGTTTAAGCTTTAAGTGTTGGGATTGTGTTTAGAATCTTATGTAATGCCTGGATATCGCGTGTATTATCTCCTCACTGAGTTAATGTAGTGTTCGACTAGATTGTTGACTTTTAAGTTAAAAATCTTGTATGTTATGCGTAAATGTAACGATTGATTGGTGGATTTAGTGTGGATTAGTCATAGGATAGAAATGGATAACAAAATATGGCCAAAGAATCCTTTGACTATTAAACTAGAAACTGCATTTTGATAACCGTCATGTTGCGTTTTGTGTGAATATTCATGTTGCGTTTTGACATGCATTCTTAATTGCATTTTGAGTGAATATTCATGTTGCGTTTTGGGCAAAAATTCATGTTACGTTTTGTGGAAAATCATGTTGCGTCTTGACCAAATTCATGTTGCGTTTTGACCAAATACATGTTGCGTTTTGACCAAAACTCATGTTGCATTTTAATTATCTGCTTAGGTTGCGATTTGGTACATAAAATAATTGATTGCGTTTTATCCATGTTGCGTTTTGAGTGTTTGATGTATTGCGTTTTGATAATAACTATTGAACAAGGTCAAAACGCAACTCATTGCGTTTTAAGATGAAGAAATTTTTTAATAATAAATATTAAAGCCTTTCTTTTGAATTTTTTTTAATTTGGTTGCGTTTTGATATTTTTATTATTGTATTCGTTGTGTTTCGAATGCTTGCGTTTTGACTCTCTGCGTTTTGATGGTTGCGTTTTGAGCTGACTGCGTTTTAATCATGCCTGCGTTTTGAGACATTGCATTTTAATCATGCCTGCGTTTTGAGACATTGCGTTTTGATCATGCCTGCATTTTGAGATATTGCATTTTGATAGTGCCTGCGTTTTGATGTCTTGCGTTTTGACTTCTTGCGTTTTGATCATGCCTGCGTTTTGATTCCTTGTGTTTTGAGTCTATATGATTCAAATCAATGCTGCATGCTCCTGAAGTTGTTAATTACTTTTAGATTAGGGTGTCGTATCTGCATAGCTTGTTACTTGCCATTGAATCTAGAGGTTTAACTCGGTGTGCTTTGTCCTCTCTTCGATGAATTAACATCTGTTGATTCAAGAGTTGGACAAACTCACTGATTAACACATTAACATGCTTTAAGGGCTATTCTATCTTGGATCTTGAGCATACATGCTTAACTTCTGAGCATCGGCTCTCATCTAATAATCATTTTCTGCGTGTTCGTTCTTGTGTAATTGTGATTGTGCAGAATCAATGGCTAATGCTGAACAAGCACCCGCACCCGCGCCGGCACCACCTGTTCGTTCTGAGGATCAAATCTTACCATGCAGTCAATGGGTGCTTATTGGGAAAAGCAACTGCTACCTGAATGAAGAAAAATCTCAACCCATCCCTATCTACAAGATTGCTATGGATATTCTTAAACAGACTAATTTCTTCAGGGCCTTTACAGCCTCATTAGCTATTCCAGCCATCTACATTCAGCAATTCTGGGATACAATCTGCTTTGACAGTAAAGCCGGCTGCTACAAGTGTCAGTTGGACGAACACTGGTTCGACCTTACTAAAGACACACTTAGAGATGCTCTTCTGATCACTCCAGTTGACAACAACAGGGCATTCTCTACTCCTCCATCTATTGACAATCTCATCAAATTTGTTAACAAGCTGGGTTATCCAAGGGAAGTCTTGCAACTGTCTAATGTCACAACTAATGACATGTTTCAACCGTGGAGAGCACTCACTACCATTATCAACCTGTGCCTCACAAGAAAGACTTCTGGATTCGAAAGACCTAGAGCCCCTGTATTGCAGATTCTTTAGGGTGTTGTCAATCGTGCTAACATGGATTATGCAGAAAGGATATAGGAAGAGTTTACTCAATCCATCCACACTTTCACTGAAGATAAGAGGAAACTGACACAACAAGCACATGGCAAGAAGAAATCAACTCACATACTGATCCCTAGCATCAGGTTCACCAAGCTAATAATATATCACATGCAGCGGGTGCATAAGTTTCATCCAAGACCTAGATCCACACTCCATCTGCCATCTAAAGAACCCGCACTAGGAAATCTAAAGTTTGCGGCTAAGGGGACCAAAAGGGAGGTCTTTGGGATGCTTATACCTAAAGATCTCCTCAATGATGTTATTCTTGGATCAGATTATTATAATGCATATCAGAACAAAGTTACTAAGCACCAGAGATACCTAGCAGGTAAAGATATAAGTGATCCTGACTCTCCAGCACCAAAATCCGTAAAGCCAACCAAATCAACCAAACTAATCAAACCAACAGCTGCACAACAAGACAAACCAACTGAATCCAAAGCTGCAACAAAGAAGTCAAAACCTGCTCCGGCCAAGCCTCAAGAAAAGAAACGTAAGCCAAAGACAGAAGCAACTGACGTCCTGCATTCAGCTAAGCGATCTAAAGCAGGAAAAGTCCTGAAGAAGAGATCAGGCACAACCGCAAAGAAACTGGTGGATGAGTTTATGGACGAAGAAGTTCCTACAGAGGAACCAAGACTTGAGGTCACGGAGGAAGAGATCTTACAGAGGGTTTTAGAAGAGAGGATGACTGACGCCTATCCTACTCAGCGGGGCCCTCTGCCTCCGGTTGTATTCAGGGAACCAGACACAGGAAGGGTATATTCATCTTCCTGAGACTAAAGGGAAAGGGAAAGAAAAGGTTGGTGAAGAACAAGCAACTCAAGTACTTCTCAACCTTCAAACTGCAAAGAAGAAAAGCCCGATCGACCAATACATATTTCAGAGATGTTCTCAAGAGCCAACTAAATCTTCGGGTCATGAAGAATCCCTTTCCCTATATGCTGAACTTGGTTTTTCTAGTAGTGACTCGGACCTTGATGAAACCACTTCATCAGTGATCAGGAGCAAGACTCAAGATGAAGACCAGGCTAGATCAGACCTTGGTAAACACGATGAAGGCCAGGCTGGACCAAACCCTTATGACATTGCCGAGTCTTAGCCTCTAACAACTCCTGGTGTTCATGCTGGACCAAACCTTGAACACTTGGATGTTGAGATCGCAGATTCCTCAAGTCAACCACAACCAGAACATATCGATGAAGGGTTCACCGCCACTGCATACCCTAATATTCAAGAAAACCTCAAAATGACAGTTGATGAACCGGTGATCCCTGAAGAACCAGTCAGTTCAATAGGAACTCTATCTTCTCTGCAATAGTTCATAAAAGACTTCAGCTTTGGTGATTAGTTTTTCAACAACAAACCAACTGAGGCTGACAATGAGAAGATGACTGCTGAGACAGAGGCTGAATCTATGGTGTCAGTCACCATTCATCAAGACACCTCGGTAATCCCCCCCAATGACATCCCCTGAAATCAATCTTATGTCTAAACGTGACTCCTCCACCGTGCACAAGCCACTATCAACCACTACTCCCGCAATTGAAGCAACCATAACAACTGTCACGACAACACTTCCTCTGCCACCTCAACCGCAACCAACATCCTCTGAGTCTCACATTATCAAGTGTATAGGAGAACTCGAGCAACTTTTTGCGGGTGCAGTAGAAGGAAACAAGGTTTTGGAGGAAAGATTAGACAAGCACTGGGACAAGATACGTGAGTTGGAGAACCTAAACTGGACTCAAATGATTTGAGAGGAAATGGTGAAGTACATTGAGTCACAGGAGATCGACCGAAAGATCAGGGAATCAGTGGAAGAGACGGTCTCTGCAACTGTTCGGCAAGCAATGCGAGCTCCTCTTCTTGCGCGTTTTAAAGATCTTCCAACGTCAGACATGAAGGACATTCGGATGCAACGCATGTTAGATGAAAATTATGAAGAGGGCAATGTTGTAAATATACGTCTGGGCGGTGGTAACCGTGGGGCCCGGGTGACCCCCTTTAAGCGATAAATCGGTCTTGGCGGCGATTTATCGGTTTCTCGGCGGAGACCCTTAATTATAACGAAATTAATTTTACAAAAATATATATTAGCAATATTCTAACAAAACCATAGGAATATATATATATATATATATATATATATATATATATATATATATATATATATATATATATATAGTTTTTATATTATTATATATATCATATTTTTATTATATATATATATATAGATATATATTTATATTATATATTAATATTTATTATTAATTTATATATTTAATAATTTTATTGATGTTTTTACTATTTATAATGATATATCTTATGCATATGTTGTAAAAAATTAAGTTATTAGTGGTTTATTTCTATTTTTACTAAAGCCCAATTATTTATCTACTGGGCCATTGTAATACTTCTTTACTGGGCTAAAAAAACCTATTTTTATTATTAGGTCAAGTATACTAGTTTACATCTTCAGCCACCTTCACTTTCTTCTCTGTGTGTTTCACACCTTTACTTTCTTCTCTCTTTGTTTCAATTGTCCATGCCAGCAAATCAAGAAAATACAGGTAATACTTCACTTTCCCCTTTCACCTTCTTCAACCTCCCTCCACCACCAACAAAATATAGAAAACACCATAAAACAACCCTTCTTTCTCAAATTAAATCACGATCAACAAAATCAGAACGCAAAAAATCGGCCGATTTTGGCCGATTTTGACCGATTTTGACCGACTTTGACCGATATTGACCAACACCGATTTTTTTGACCGATTAGTGAAAAAACGTAACGGCTGACCGCCGTTAAGCGATATATCAGTGATATAACGGCCGCCACAGCCGATATTTACAACACTGGAAGAGGGTCATGAAGATCATCGAACAGCAGTTGATGCTTTACAAAAGTCCATTCTTCGTGACGTCAAAGAATACTTTGATGCAGAGAAGGCGGAGAAACAAGCAAAGAAGAAAAGGAAGCAAGATTCTCCAAAGACTCCACCTAGATCACCTCCTTCATCACCACCTCCTCCTCCACCACCTCTAGGTGCATCAGGGGCTTTCGGTTCTACAGGAGCCTCTGAATCTGCTCAAGAACCTCCTCCTCCACCGCCTACTTCATCTACTCACCAAGGAGGTCAGTCCACTAGCACCGCTGCACCAAGCTCTTCAAAGACTGCCATTACTGCAGAATACACTACTTGGACAATAATTGATGCCGTAACTAAGCCTACAGTTGCTTCGA
Source organism: Tanacetum coccineum (assembly GCA_026074375.1). Taxonomy (NCBI): domain Eukaryota; kingdom Viridiplantae; phylum Streptophyta; class Magnoliopsida; order Asterales; family Asteraceae; genus Tanacetum; species Tanacetum coccineum. The sequence continues at coordinate 13,256 of BQNB010059106.1, read as the reverse complement.
TTCCTGAAGAACTACTTATGGATGAAAATGCAGCTATGGATGAACAAGCATACTCCTCTAATGATGAAGAAATGAGTGAAGATCACATTCCTATAGTTAATTTGAATCAAAGCTGGTGGAAGCCTATCACTGAAGAAAGACCTGCTACTCTAGAGCCTAAATGGACCATTCCATCATCTCATGAAGAGGCACCAAAGAACAACTGGGCCGCTGCTCTGAAGTCTGCATATGTACCTCCTCCAGAGAACTCTCTACTTGCCTACACAGGTGACATTGCATCCTTCATGGACTGGTATTGTTAGAAGCAAGGCATCACGGAACTCACTCAACAACATCTGGAAGGCCCTGCATACGAGATTGTCAAAATTTTTCACCCAGACGTGGTTCACCTCCAGTTTCAAATGGAGGAATGTCACAAACTTCTCACTGACAAAGTAGATGATGCTATTTTGAAGTATAATGTCAACAAACCACTACCACTGGGTGGGGAATAAGGTCACATCACTATCCTACCAGACTTCTTCTTTAATAAGGACTTAGAATTTCTACGATATGGTAGCAAGATTGGTAGACCAACATTATCGATTTTAAAGATAAAGGCGGCCTATTATCCTGATGCGGGTCTGGAACAGTTAGTACCTGATTAGTTTTGGATAGAAGATAAATGCAAATATGATGTTTCTGCAATGTTGGCATATCTCACTGGTGGGTTCAGAGACAACGATTTTACATTGATCGACACATGTCTGAAGGTGATCGCAAAGCTGTAAGGACTCATATGCGCATCATTAGTGTCGTGAGAATTGAAGTCTTCTCACTTTATGGGTACAACTACATGAAAAAGATTATCCTTCGCCGTGCTGACTTCCAAGAACATGTCATCGCGGAACGGGACTTCAAATATCTATACCTAAGTGATTTTAAGGATTTTGTACCTACTGAATCTCCACGGTCAATTAAACCATCTCTCGCCCGAAGACAAAAAGATCCTTATTACGGCTGTCAACTTGTAGATAAGAAACTTGGTCATCAGGAAACGTGTTGAAGATTTTCAGCTAGGGATCGAGAGTTACCAGACGTAGATAAATCTCACTAAACCTCAATGGGATGCTAATGGATTTGAGTTCAAACATGATTACATAATCATTAACTCTCTAAGGGCCATGAAGTTTCCTAACAGATACGGGGCTAAGATGATTATGAGGTTCAATAAGATTCATAAATTTAGTGATGGGACTCCGAAACAGATTGACGAGGCATTGGATTACCGGGTCAAGGAGTACCAGATTAACAAGTACAATCCTGGAATGAACACAAGATTCTGGACACAGAAGGACGTCGACAGAAGCCAGCAGTTCATGTTTGCCATCAAGAAACGTTTAAAGACCCGACGCATCTTCTGGAATCTGGAAAGCTTCGTTGGTGGAAGAATCAGAGAAGGGGATTACCGGTTGCTGAAAAGAACCGAGTGAGGGGTGGCAGGATTAGTTTAATCCAAGTTGTTATAATATGTACATTCTTGTAGCTTCTAAACTATATCCTAGACTTGTATATTAAGTATCATAATAATCATCAATCGACTCATATAAACTTGATACAATTTCTCCCACATTTTCCCAAATTAAATCAATTGAGACCCAAAATCTCAACGGATTTGAAATTTTTGCTTGGGGGAGAAAATGTGATTTAATTATGAAAATTTAATAAAAATGTGATTTTGAACTCAAGTGCAGGCTCTCCCATATGTGCTTGTTGGGATTCTTGATTTGATGAGACAAACAAATAAAAGAATGAAACAAAAGGGCTTAAATTGTAATTACAGAAATCTTCAAGCTGGTGGAGCACATGAAGATAAACATGAATATTTGGTCAAATATTCATGTTAGGAAACTTATTAATGTTGTTTAATGTAATTAAATAGTTTCCTTGTATATTGATTTACTTCCTTTGTAAGCCTTGACATCTCTAGTATATAAAGAGATGTAGGCATATAGTTTAGATACATCCATCCATAGAAACTAGAACTCTCCCAATGAGAGTCTAGACATAGTATAGTCGACTGATGAGAGTCGAATAGTACATCATAGTAGTTGGTGTGGCCCCATGTTATAGTTGGGGTAAAGGTGGAAACGTTCAATGAAGAAAACCTTGTGATAACTTTGATTGTATTATTTATTATTCCGCTGTGTGTTATCAATCATTGTTATTTATATCCTAGATGAGCTAAACGATCTTAACATGTGGTATCAGAGCGGGTTGCTCTTGATATCTAGGATTCAAGGTTTTATGATCGAAGAATGAAGAAGAAACCTATTATTCGTATATGATTTTTAAGTTCGGATTTTTCTGGGCAGCTGTGGTAAAAAGATCATAACTTTTTTGTTAACCGTTAGATCGTAGAGAAATTTTGAACGAAGGTTCTACACATATATATCTACAATATGACCGGAGCGATCGTCAAGATAAGTCTTTGATAAGAAGTTATGCTATGACAAATGGACTGCAAAAAAGGTATTATTTTCAGTTTTTGTTTGGTGATTATATTTTTCTTGACTAGCTTTGGTGAGTTAATCTTTGGATTGACGATGAACCCTAGTAAGAATGATTGTTTGATAATCACAATTTGTGGTGATTTATTCTATAATGGACGTAATTACAAGTAAAGAGTTAATTAGGGTTTCGGTTATGAAGAACCCTAAAATTCAAGTTCATGTTCAAGTGCTGCCTAGCGTGTGTATGTTTGCTGCTGTGATCTTGTAAAGAAAAGAATGAAAATTAGGGTTTTCCACAAACCCTAATTCGATGCAAGCAACAGTAGCAGGTCAGATTCTTTGTACATAATTCGTGGCTAAGATCCTGTTCGTGTGCAAGGTTAACAGCAGGGATCTCTTGTGAATTGTTAGGTTTATTTAATGAATAAAATATGATTCGTGGATAATATGTTGTTAACTATTTAAAGAATAAACTTTTGACATATTGTTATGTGATTTATGGAGGGTATAAGGAGACATGGTATGAAAGAAGCTGCTGTAGATCTTGACAAGTTTGAAGGTTTATGGGCTGAATACGAGTGATTCATTTTATGAAGAAAGCGGGTCAACAGTAGGTTTATATATGGAAACAGTTATGGATATTGTTATGATTATATGCGTGGATGTTGGCTGATTTTTAAGGATTATAATATCTCCCATATATATGACGTGAAGTAATAATGACAGAGATCGATGTTGGTGATAGACATATAGTTGCTATTAATTCATGGGCCATGTGATGTTGTTTCTTCTGTTCTTAATTATTAATACTATTGGGTACACATGGGATTAATTCTTGCATCTAGTATAAAATTATTGGGCCCATGAATTTTAGTACTGACAATGGGATATAGAAACTGTTCGCACAAGGATAGGAACTGTTGTGATGCACACAAAGTACTGCCAATGCATGCATAGTCAAAACTGTTTGGGATCTATGATACTACCGTTCGAATAAAGAGTATTATACTGTTGATTCGCATGCAAAAGAAAAAGTGGCAAAGGTACTGCTCGCACATGTACTGTTCATATGATATAAAAACATAGGCATGCACTCGTGGTACAAAAGCAAATATAACTGGTGTTGAGAGTGGGAAGTTTAAAGCTATCAAACAAAAGTTGTACTAATCATATACAAGAGTTACACCTGCTGGTATACGTAACTTTGTGCCACCTGTTCATATTGGTAAGATGTTAGTACTGCTCCACGTCCTTAATTTTTATGGGTTAATATTGTTCGTTATATTTTGCACTGCCAAGGCTGGCTGTTAATGGTGGATGAGCAAGCAATGATGGAAGTCGTGGTGTTTTCCTGGTGTTAAACATGCTATTCATATTTTATGGAGACAAAGAAGTGAATCTGTTATAAGTAATGAAGATTTGGTCGTGAGGAAGCCACAATAATTAATGGGTTTATATGGGAATATAATATTTTATGTTTGGAAAATCCTAATATATAGGGATTATTGTTGGACGTGGTAATTGGCTGAGGTTTGATCGTGGGTTTGTTTAAATTAATATGGTGACAGTTTAGCAGCAGCCTTGTAACAGAAGATTGTGTCACTAATATGCTTGGGAGGAAGTGACATCTAAATTGTGACGAATTAGCAACAGTTTAGTGATGGATTATTTGTCGCTAATAGATTATTGTGACAGTTTTGTAACAGAATAAAGCATCGCTAAGTGCTTGGTTTGTTTATACAGCTAGTTTGTCATTTTGTACCGTTGGTTATGTCCGACAAAGCAGTTTGTACCGCTAGCTTTGTACGATATCGGACAGTACATATTTTGGATGGATTTGGATCTCGAATAGAACTATTATTAACAATAGTTTATTCTTATTATTTTATGGCTCGTTTTTGGAGATTTATTGAAGAGGTGATTACGAAGACGATTGATTATCACCTATTTGATGTTGTAGTTAAGTTTCACAGGTGTGTGTTCTTATCATATCTTAAAGGAGTGGTTAACCTTTATGATAACTTGCTTGGTTTGTATGGTGTGACGAAGACTTGTCAAAATCTAGCAAAGGTGTGTAATTTTTCTTAAGGTGCTCAATGCTCACATTTGCTATCACTTAGTATGTGTCTCATAGAAGATGAGGATTTTATCAAGAGATTGTGATCTACTTATATTTTGGTCTTGGTATGAGTTTGGAGTCACGTGGATAGTGCAAGACATAAAACACAAGTTTGGGAAATTCAACTTCTTTAACAAATTCGTTATACTCTATTTTCTTCATCAGTAATTACTACATAGAGCCTACAGAGTTCGTGATTCAAGAGATGGTAAACATATAGGTTTCAGGGGAAGCTTATTGATTAAATGTTTAACCATCTACATGCACCACTTAAGGGGAAGTGTTTACAAGTTGCATTTCTACAAGAAGACCCATATTAGATGATTACAAAAAGGGGAAGAAAATTACAGGTTTATTGATTTGCAGCTTATTATATGTGGTGGCATGGTACAAAAGAAGGAAATATTTTATTTCATTCAGAGAGATGATTACATCTCAACTTCAGGGGAAGCTTTGGCTTTATGATGAAGTTTGTACACGACTTTGTTTGTTTTGTCATCATCAAATAGGGGAAGATTGTTGGGATTCTTGATTTGATGAGACAAACAAATAAAAGAATGAAACAAAAGGATCAAAGTCGTCATTATAAAACTCTACAAGCTGGTGGAGAAATATGAAGATTTGGTCAAATATTCTACAGGATAATGATTAGGAAACATATTAATGTGGTTTAATGTAATTTAAATAGTTTCCTTATCTATTAATTTACTTCCTTTGTAAGTTATGATCTCTCCCTATATAAAGAGATCATAAACATAGGTTTTAGATATCCATCCATAAAAACATTAACTAATGAGAGTCGAGTAGTAAAGGTGTGTGTGTACACTGTAGTTAGTTATCTAGATAGTCGACATAGATGAGACTCGAATAGTACAATCATAGTATTGGTGTGTGGCCCGCGCATTTTATAGATTGGGTCAAGGTGGAAACGTTCAATGAAGAAAACCTTGTGATAACTTTGATTGTATTATTTATTATTCCGCTGTGTGTTATCAATCATTGTTATTTATATCCTAGATGAGCTAAACGATCTCAACATAAACTCTTTTGAATATCGATGCACATATTAAGGAGGAGCAAAGAGCTTATGATGGAAATTGTGGTAACACCTAAGACCGACCCTGTATTAACTTATTGGAGTTATAAGGATGGTAAGGTTAGGTGCTAGTTCCTACGATCCCGTCAGAGCTGGAGGGATCTACCCAAGGACAATCCACTAGTTAGTGTAGAAGTCCTTAGGAATGATCATAAAAGGAGTAATGTGAGAATAAGGGAATAGTACGGACTGAGATGGAGCTAGTACTGGAACAAACCCAATAAGGTACTAGTAAAGAAGTCTCGGTAAGCACTGAAGGGGTTGAAGAATGAAAAAGAAATGTTAAGATAAAGGGTGAAAAGAAAGCAGCCCTCCTTAAACATTAGGCAAAAACCGGGTCAATACATATGCTGTCAGAATTACATGGTTGATTGCTGGCATTGAAGACAAGTATCATGGACCCAGTGATATGCTGCACAACCCTCCCTAGCCACTCAAGATCCCTCAAAGGATTCTTGTTTCAGTTCTCACAGAGATTAATGCATTTCTATTGTCTTTTTCACTCTGAGTTAGACGATATTGAAAAGGTGGCAGTCCGCTCTAGCCTCCAACTACTAAAATCAAAATTGCACTATTGAGTCTAGAGCCATGAGATCGTCCAAAAATCTCGCTAGGATACTATTTTAAATTATGCTTGTTTCTCACACACTATGACAACAAGTAAAGATCTTTAGAGTCCTACGCATTATCCTTGTGGTATTTCCATAACATCAGAGTGATACGTTAGTATTCACAATGAAAATGGAAATCCTTCTAGAGCCAACATCAAACAAGCTCTTGGTAGGTAACATGTGAGATCCTCTTAGGGATCAAACTTATGACAACTAGAAAGAAACGATGGTGCGATTCTTATGAATCAAACTTGCTCCAGGTTGTGAATTGACAATGTGTTTTTGAAAAACCTTTCGATGTGCTCAACAAATGATTTTCGAGCACGTCGTCTGTGTATATGTTTCAAAACAAAAGCATTTATGATAAAACTTGATTTTGTGGTATGTAACACTCTCGATGTGTCATAAAAACTCTTTATCAAATGACACGTCGAGTGATTTTCAAATCAATTTTTGATCTTCAATCGGTAAGATAGTAACTAACCGATTCACTCTTATCGTGCTGTCTGCTTTGAGACGTTTTGATAAAGAGAACAGTCAAGTATGGTGATTCTGATGCTTGCACATCTGATGATCCGATACGGACACTGGAAATCCTGTCAAGGAGACTCCTCTTAAGATGAATCTACCTGATCACAGGTCGGTCCTCATGGATCCGGAGGTTAATCCAACCAGAAAACGGCGAATAACAAAGCCATATTCGCCCACATGCTTTATTGTTAACTGTTTTAATCACAGGTTTAAGCTTAGATGGAAATGGAGAGACCTCGTTCCAGTGAAGTCAATTCACAACCCCATGCTCACACTTAGCAATTCATCAGAGACATCATGACGATTTAATGACCTAAAACACAGCTTCCGCATCTCTGACAAGTAATGTCATGATTCAGAAGGGTGTGAGCATGCGGGTCTGAAGGTTACAACCACACATGAAGGCAATTTCACTCAACAAGGATGACTTAGAGATTTACTTTTGGATGACAATCTCAAAGAAGGCTCATTGATCATACAAGTCTAAAGGATTAAGTTCGAAGATCACTACATGACGTACTATAACATCAAAGAATGAAGAATCAAAGACTTCGAGCTATAGACAGAAGGTCAAAGAAGAAGAATACTAGGATTCATAATGTATTTTCTGGGGTGACCTCCTTTAGGGGGAGATTGTTAGGTTTAAGAAAAAGTATCGGTCACCCCGTGTATTAACTAGTATAGCATTGCTCGTAGTCTAAAAATAAGCGTATGATAAATAGTATCGGGCCGGGCCTTAAGCCCACTTGTAAGCCCATACTTAGGCCCATTGGGGCATGAAAACTCTTGTATATAAACCCCCTTCCAGCCATAGGAAGGGGTTGGTTGTTCATTTTAATCATATAACATTTCTTGCACTCTCTCTCTAGAAAGTTTACTTTCTCTCTCTAGATTATTAGTCAACCCAATCTTCCATGCTTGTGTTATGATTTCCAATACCTTACACACTTGCTGTAGTCTAACAGCTTTAGCTAGACTAGCTTCTTCTTGTAAGATCTGAATCTTTGATTTCTTAGGTGCTGGCTTATCTTCTTCAGTTATAGGAGCCTTACCTTCTCTATGAGTTCTTGGAGGTGAAGGAGCAGACACTCTTGTACTGTCAGTACTAACAAATTCAATACTAGTACTAACAGGTATACTAGCAGTACTAATATTAATACTGGCAATATTAACTTCAGCAGAACTAACTTCTTCAAAGACAGTACTATCTTCACCAGACTTAACTTTTTCAAATGAGATCTTCCTTCTTGAGTACTGCTTTATTTCTTTAGGACCAGACTTTTGAGAGACAACTTTAGATAAAATTTTAGCTGCTTCCAAAGTAGTAGGGCTGATATCCTTGTCTTGAGCCTCCCCTGAAGCTTTGCCAAAGTCTTTTGCAGGGATCAAAAGGTCTTTAACAAGAGAGATTAGAGGATCATCTTCTTCTATATGAATTTTCCTCCCCTGAGACTCTAATTCTTCTTCTTCTGACTCAGAGAGTATGAGCTTCTTGGTCTTTCTTTTCAAGGAAGTTTCAAGTGTCTTGACCTTCTTTACAAGACTGAGAATGGCATTCCTATAAGTCTGCTTTGTGGTTCTAAGATCTTGCTCCAAGCTGTCAATCCTTTCAATCAACTAAGGTACCAATTAAAAGAGATCTTCAATGGTCAGTTGCCCTGCTTCAGGTGCTTCAGGTGCTTGTTTTGGTGAAGGTTGAGGTAAGTGGTGTTCATAGATATGTTCCATGGGCTCAGGTTCTTGTTCATAGGAGGGAGGGGGAGAGTGTGGTTCAGTTGTTGTTGTAAGAGGTGGTGTAAGTGGAATGGGTAAGGGGATAGGTGGTATAGATGTAGATGGTTGTTGGAGGGTAGGAGATGGTGGAAAAATTTGAGATGGTGGTGGAGGTGGTCGTACAGCAGTAGTAGTGGATGGTTGTGGTTGAGTGACAGATGGAACACCGTGTTCTGCACCAGAAATTTCTTGACTTGCACCTTGATCATCTTGTCTTGGACCCTGAACATCTTGTCCTTCACCTGTACCTTGAGCAATAATAGCCAACATGGCTGGCAACAAAGGTCTGTGTACCCCTTGAAATCCCCTTTTTATATTACCAAATATCTTCTTGGTTAAAGTTACAGCCAAATAAGGATTTTTGGTTTCTGGTTCGATATCCAAAATCATTTGTAGAAAACGAGGGTACATTAAAAACTGTCTTGCTTTTCAAATTTGAGACCATTCCATCAAAAATTAACTTTGAAAAATTGTAAATTCTTCCAGTTGAGAGACAAATCAAAGAAACTGCTAAGTTGCTACCAAACTGATCCCATCCTCCACTTTTGTAGCTTATGCAGTGGAGAAGATGATGTACTAGAAACCTCCATTGGGGTGTAAAATGCCCTTTCCAGAAAGTAAAAGAACCATTTGCTGGATACCTCATGGCACCAAGTCCCTCAAAAATTTCATTGTTTGGCAATATTGTGATCCCTGAAACATCTGCTAGTTAAAGTTTGTCCCTGATAGATGCTTCAGTGATGCTATATTCTATAGAATCTATGGTTGCTTTAATCTCTTGGGTTTGGTCATCAATTGAGATGGCAATTGCAGTTTGCCAAAATTGTTTCACCAAGGAGTCATAGATAGTAGGGTTGTGTGTTAAGGCATACCTTATGTGTGAACCCTTTAGAAAATCTACAATCTTTGCAAACCCATCACTTCCATCTGGTTTGCCTAGAAAACCCACCTGATTATGCTTGTCGCAATATTTAAGTGGAGCCATTTTTGAAGATTTTAGTAAAAAAACAAAGATTTATGATGTTCTTGTTCTGGGTTTAGTGACGTTAGAAATGCTATGTGCTGATTTTGAGAGGAAAACGAATTTTGAATAATTGAGATATTTTATCTTATTAAAAGATAAATTTTGGAAAGAGAAATCAATTTATTCAAAAATTACTCGAGTGCGACATAGGCGCCGTAAAAACCTGCAACTGTTATGCTGAAAGTCAAACTTTCAACCAGTACTAACATAACTTGCCAGAATTAATATTTTGCACCACCAGACTTAAGCAATTTCCTTTTTTATGCAAAACACAGCTTCCAAACATCCTCAAAGAAGTAACATACCTGAAAGATTAGTTGAAACACAAGAAAAATAGACTACATGGGTTCCTAAAGATAGAATTAACCAAAACTAAGTACCAGAATTAAAGTTTGTACTACCAGTATTAACTTTTAACTACCAGTATTAAATTTGAACTACCAGTATTAAAGTTTAACTACCAGTACTAAATAGCAGAACTAATTTTTAACTATCAGATTTAATTACAATCTCTACAAATAGGCATCCCCTTAAATGCGGCTATAGGTTAATCATACCTATGTGAACCACTAAGTAGTTAAACCTAGGGCCATCAAAAGGTTTAGTCAAAAGGTCAGCTACATTAAGGTCTGTATGAATTTTCTCCACCTGAATAAGCTTTTTATCATAAGATTCTCTTATGAAATGATAGCGAATTTCAATGTGCTTTGTCTTTGAATGGTATACTAGATTCTTCACAATGCATATTGTGCTTTCATTATCAATGTGTATTTCATGAAATTGTAACCATAGTCCAACAGTTGATTTTGAATCCACAATACTTGACCACAGTAATTTGCAGCAGCTACATATTCAGCTTCAGTTGTAGAGGTAGCTACTATTGTCTGCTTCTTACATTTCCATGAAATGAGTCTTCTTCCAAGAAATTGATAACCACCTGTTGTAGATTTCCTATCAAGATTTGATCCAGCATAATCACTGTCTGAGTAGGCTTCCAGGTCAAAAGGGGAATCTCTAGGATACCATAAGCCCAAATTGGGTTTGCCCTTAAGGTATTTAAAGATTCTCTTCATAGCATCAAGATGTGAAGTCTTGGGAGTAACCTGAAAACGAGAACAAGCACATACAGCATACATTATATCAGGCCTTGAGGCTGTTAGATACATAAGAGAACCTATCATAGATCGATACAGGTGAACATCCACATCCATAGCTCCTTTATCTTTTGTCAAAGGCATCTTGGTTTCCATAGGGGTAACGGCAGATTTCACACTAGCAAGTTCAAACTTAGTCAACATTTTAGTAACATATTTGTCTTGAGAGATGAAGATCCCATCAGCCTTCTATTTGACTTGTAAACCAAGAAAAAGTGTGAGTTCTCCCATGGAACTCATTTGAAATCTGCTCTTCATCAAAGCTTTAAATTCATCACACCAAGACTTTCTAGTGGAACCAAAAAGTATATCATCAACATATACTTGAACAAGCATGATATCCTTCTTGTCCTTCTTTATGAACAAAGTCTTGTCTATTGTACCCCTTCTATATATCCATGCGTCTCAAGAAATGTTGATAGAGTAGCATACCAGGCTCTAGGAGCTTGATGTAGTCCATATAAGGCTTTGACAACCTTATAAACCTTCTTAGGATGATCAAGATCAAACAAAACCATTAGCCATGCTCTACTAGAAATGTAGAAAGAGTAGCATACCAAGCTCTTGGAGCTTGATGAAGTCCATATAAAGCTTTGACAACCTTATAGACTTTCTTTGGATGATCAGGATCAACAAAGCCAGGAGGTTGGGAAACATATACTTCTTCATCAATGGTGCCATACAAGAAAGCACTCTTCATATCCATTTGGTAGACTATGAATCCCATGTATGAGGCAAAGGCCAAAAATAATCTGATAGCCTCTATTTTTGCTACAGGAGCAAGAACCTCATTATAATCAATGCCCTCTTCTTGTTTGTATCCTTGGGCCACTAATCTGGCCTTATTCCTGATAACTACTCCTTTTTCATCCTTTTTGTTCCTATAGACCCATTTGGTACCAATGACTTTCATGCCATAAGGTAGGTCTATTAAAATCTAAACTTGTTGCAGCTTGAATTGTAATAACTCCTCTTGCATAGCTTCAATCCAGCTGTCATCTTTTAGAGCTTCAAGAATAGTTTTGGGTTCCTCCTGAGATAGGAAGCATGCAAACAAACAATGCTGTTGATCTTTGTGATTGTTCCTTTGCTGCTTATGAACACAACTTAAAAGCGCATGAGCTCCAGATTACTTGTGAACTTTACTTTTAGTTTGCACAGCTGAAGTTGAATCACCAAGAATTTGACTTTTTGGATAAATGGTGTGGACTTTAAGAGTGGGAGTTGGACTGACTGCTATTTCTGTTGGTAAGCTGTTGAAGTCAGTTACAACACCTGCATCATCATAAGAAGCTGTATCAAAAATTTCTTGCTCAGGCCTGTGAAAGATTTCAAGCTCTGGCATATCTGATTCATCAGGATCAACAGTTGAAGTTAGAGGAAGCTTGCCAGTATTAATGGGTGCACGATCAGTATTAACTGATGTACAACCAGTATTAACTGGTATACAACCAGTATTAATGGCATGACCAGTATTAACTGGTGTACTACCAGTATTAACGGGTGGCTTTAGAGTGTCTTCCTTATCAGAAGTATGTTGTACTAGGGTTGACACGATTAGTAGCTCTTCAGCATCATCCTCCTCCTCAGAAGTGCTAGCATGTGAAGCTTGTTGGGTACCTGCAATGTTAGTGTCTTCTGAAGTGCCTGCATGTTGGTTAGCTTGATTCTCTAAAGAAACAGGAATATAATTTATAGAATCCGTAAGATAATCAATATCAAACATCTGTCTATAACCTTTTCCCTGCACATTAGGTTTTTCTTCAAGAAAATTGACATGAAGATTTACTTTTACTCTCTTGGTTACTAAATTATATACCCTATAGGCTTTGCTATTTAAAGAGTAACCAAGTAAGAATCCCTCATCAAATTTACCATCAAATTTTCCAAGCACACTAAGAGTATCTAGAATGGTAACATGACACCTAAAAGGTCTTATGTAGCTAATAATTAGTTTATGGCCAAACAAAAGCTCATAAGGAGTTTTGTTTTGAGGTTTAGTCACTCTTACTCTATTAAAAATATAGCAAGCAGTGGAGACTGCTTCTACCCAAAAAGTAGTTGGTAAGAGAGAGTCTGCTAGCATAGTCTTAGCAGCCTCAATAAGGGTCTTGTTCATTCTTTCAGCAACTCCATTTTGCTGAGGAGTCCTAGCAGAACTATACTCTTGTTTAATTCCCTTGTTCCCATAAAATTCAAGCATATTTCTATTCTTAAATTATGTGCCATTATCTGATCTAATAATCTTAACCCTGTGATTAAGTTGGTTTTCAATTTGTCTAATGAAACTCTGAATAATGTTACTAGTTTCATCCTTAGAAGCTAAAAAGAATACCCAACTAAACCTGGTACTATCATCAGTAATAACAAGGAAGTAGCATGCATGATTAATACTTTTCACATAAGTAGGACCAAAAAGATCCATATGCAAGATTTTCAATAGCTCAGAAATAATT
>BQNB010059105.1:0-37470 GCA_026074375.1 Tanacetum coccineum | reverse complement strand
TAGAGTTGAAGTTGGTGATAAAGTGATGTTGGAAGTATCGTCTTGGAAAGATGTAGTGCATTTTGGAAAGAAAGGAATGTTAGCACCAAGATATATGGGATCATTTAAGATCATTAAAGGGATTGGTCTTATGGCCTATTGATTAAGATTGTCTAAATAATTTAGTAGTATATTTGATGTGTTCTAAATTTAAAGTAGTATTGGACAGATGTAAATCTGCATGTGCATTTAGAAGAAATTAAGGTAGACAAAACTCTTTGTTTTATTGAAGAACCTGTTGAGATTATCGATCGTGAGGTTAAAAGTTTAAAGCATAGTAGGATTCTAATAGTTAAGTCCATTGGAACTCGAAGCAAGGTCATGAGGATTTCATAAAAACTAAGTATCCATATTTGCTCGTTGAGCAAACTATCGTTGAAAGTACTAATTAAAGTTGGGTACATAGGGTTACCGGTAGACTTTAGTGCACCCTTGAATGTTCTGAGGTGGTTTGGTTAATGATATATTTTGAATAAACTCGAAGTCGAGCCGATTCTTCAAAAACGTTGAGCTTTGTAACAACTTATAACTTAGTTCCAAGACAGTTCTTGTTTGATGAGTTGCGGGGTTAGGTTATAAATGACGTTTTTACAAAACTTAAGGTTTTGTGACGAGTTTCCTCGAAGACGGGCGATGTTCATGTAGTTGGATGTTTATTTTTGCTTAGAATTATTATGCTGATATTTGTACCATTGTATGGGCAAGCAAGGTTGTAAGCAGTGGGTTTCAAAAAGACAAACACGACACGGGAACGGATAGAGTGCACAAGAGCCGAAAGTTTCTAGCATAAAGGTCATCAACATAACACACCCCTTGTCAACGAAAAAGTATGCAAAATGGTCAACCCATAAAATGCCAAAACCCTCAAGATTCCCAAAAGACCCTTAATGTTAGATCATAATACAAAAATAGTCCCTAAACCCTAACACCGTTATCTCCTTTTTATTAAAGAGATAACGGTCGTTATCTCTTATATAAACCTAAAACCCTTTACTCAAGCCCATATAACCTTTGGCCCATTTTCTTTACACCGGGCCCAAGTCAATAACCACACCACTAGGTCAAATAATGATATAAAAAGAAAAGAAAAGAAGTGCGGGAAATACCATTTTTACTATTCATCATCATTCTCAGCTAATTACCCTATCATAAACAAAGGGTAAATCCCAATTAACTATATGGAACAAAGATTCGAGTGCCAAGTAATGAGTCAGCATCAAAAATCGTCATCAAAGCTCTCTCATTGGCTAGAATTGATAAGGGAATGTCACGTGGGATCTGAAGAAACACACTCAAAATGGGAATTTACACTAAAAACAAGCTAAAAGAAGCACAAGGCCTCTGACACAAGGAATGCCACGCTGGCAATCCGTGTGCTCACTTAATGATCCAACGGTGAAGATTGAAGAGCCAATAACTGCAAGGAATGAAGGGTGATGATCAAGACCAAGGGGAGCATGTTCACAAGGCCTAGAAGCATCCATTCTCTCCTATAAATACAAGACCTCTTTCACTCACAAAGAGCTATCAAGGAGTAATTAGTTTTTAGCAACTTAGTGTAGCTTTTAAATTTAGCAAATGTAATTTTGAAATTTAATGTTTTCAGTCATTGTAATCTCATTTTCAAGTTGTAATAAGTTTTTCTATTAATAAAAGTTAAGTTTACTCATATTCATTGTCATTACTTTTTATGAAAATGCTTAAATAATCTCTCTTGTTGCTCACTTTAAGATCAATATGCTCGTTAAATCTACAATAAGTAGCTTGTTTACTCAGTAAAACCACAAGCATTTACGACTTATACTAACTTAAAATCCACTCTCAAAATTGACCAAAGCTATATTATGGAAGGGAAGTCAATAATAGGAAGGACTTCCAGACCCTACCAGCTTATCACTTGATAAGCTGGAGCTTTGTTGATAGCTTATTGAGCTAATCTTAACATTGTTTAGAGCAAAGGCTCCTGAAGTTTCTTCTTTACAATTCCCATCTTAAATTTGACTAATAGCTTAATCTGCTTCATCTGCCTTATTGTATGTAGTTTAGATCTGCTTGATTATAACTTACTTTATCATTTAATACTTAATATGTTCTTTTTAGTTGCTTAGATTTAATGGCCATCTGCTTAATTGGTTGTTTAAACATGCTTAATAGGACTGTATTTAAAGCTTATTAATATCTGGTAATTGATAATTGTTCTTTAAATCTCATTATTATAAGCTTAATATGGATTTAAAGAAAATAAAGGGGTGTTTGGCACAAGCAGTACTAACTCAGGTTAGTACTGTTTGAGTCCATTTGATTCCTTGAATTTGATTTAAAATTCATCATAAGGTTTATAAGTATAGGATTTATAAGTTTAAAATGGATTAATCTAAGTTTTTAAAAGTTAGCTAGTAGATAAGTTGAATCTATTAGTGTAAGTATAGAAGTTTGTGCATTTTTAGTTCAATTGGATTCTAGTTAAAGTTAAAGTTAAAGTTATATCTTAATTTGCTCTTAGTCAAGTTTTTTTAGAGTGTAAATTAGAGGGTTAATTTAGTTTTTAGGTCTTAATCTTTAGCATATAAGTAGTTCTTAGGTCATTAATCAACTTTTTCAAACTGCTTTTCAAAAATAAGCTCAATTGGTTATTTGTTTTCAGTTTCTAAATTCAGCATTTGACTTTTCTAAAATCAAAATATACTCAGCATTCACTGAGTTAATAAGCAATTTTCAAACAGGCTTTTACCTTGTTCATTTGAGTTTCAAAATGATTTTAAAAAGCTGTTCCAAGTAGCTTAGTGGTGAGGCTTTAAGGTGTTATAGCTCTTATAAACTTAATAGTCTTTGGGCTTATTGAAAATTAAGCTCAAAGTCACCCTTAAGGACTGTCTTGGATTAGCAGTTTTCATTGAGTGCTTATTAGAAATTTATGGCTTATTGCTTTGGGATTTAGTTTAATTTTTACTTTGTCTAGCTTATTAGGTTAGCTTTAATTAGCATCTAGCTTATTAAGGTCAGCAGTAGCTTCTTTTAGCTTTTCTTAAAAAATTCCAAAAACTCAAAAACAGTAGCAAATAGCGTTTTCATGTGGAATTTTTACTGCTTAATTGAGATTCAAAATGTCTTTTGCTTATTGATTTAAGTAGTGTTTTAGCTTAGCTTTAAGTAGGTGTTGGGAATAAATCTTCATCAAGAGTTAATACTGCCAAGGTATAACTAACAGTACTAATGGAGTTAGTACTGCTAGTGTTAGTTAATACTGCTAGAAGAAAAATTTAATACTGCTGATGGTTAATGGTGCTGACTTAGAGATAAGGATACAAAGAGATAAATATGGAATGTATATCTTATATATTAGGAAGATTCGTATATGATTATAATTGTAACTGATCCTAAAAGTTCGGTAGTTATCTTGTAAAGGACTCCTTGTAGTGTATAAAAGGAGATCCTAGGTTAAGGTTTTAGATATACTTAAGAGAGAAATATACATCTTAGAGAAAGAACATATAGCTTCAAGGTTGTAACCCTAGTACTAAGCAAGAGTACTCGTATTATTGTTCTAATAATATTGAAGCATTTTGTGTTTTATTCATTGTTCTTTATTTAGTACTGTTTCATTGATTAATACTTCTAGAGTATCAAAGTGTAACACTTTGATATATAAACAAAGTCTCAACCATTGTTATTTTGGATTCATCCAAGGTAACATTCACTTTACAAGGTAAAGAATCGATCAAGGCTTGGGATCAACAAGTGGTATTAGAGCTTGTGCTTTGAGAAACTTTGATCTAGAAGTAATGGAGTTGAGAATCCAGAACAATGCTTGGCTAAGGCTTCCCATGCCAACAACTCAGGGGAGTTATGAGATGTGGAGATCAGGATTAAACAGTATTTTCAGATCCAAGATTATGCTCTATGGGAGGTCATAGAGAATGGGAATTCATGGGTACCTATTCCTGTAACAACACCACCAGAAACTGGTACATCAACAACAACAAAGATGACTGTGCCTGCTACTATTGAAGAAAAGACATGTAAAAAGAATGATGTAAAGGCAAGAAGTCTACTGCTCATGGCACTGCCCAATGAACATCAACTTACCTTCGACCAGTATGTTGATGCTCAATCAATGTTTGCTGCAATTAAAGCTCGATTTGGAGGCAATGAAGCAACAAAGAAGACACAGAAGGCTCTGTTGAAACAACAGTATGAAAACTTTAGTGCTTCAAACTCAGAATCACTTGATTCTATCTTTAACAGCCTTCAAAAGCTTGTTAGTAGATTGACAATTTTGGGCGTGGTTACTCCTCCAGAAGATCTAAATGTAAAATTTAGAGCTTACCTTCTGAATGGATACAATTGTTGTAGTTTGGATGAACAAACCTGATTTTGATACTATAGGTTTGGATGATCTGTACAACAATTTTAAAATTGTTGAACAGAAGGTTAAGAAATCTGCTGGTGCAAGCAATGATGATAAAAACTTGGCATTTGTAACTACTTCAGGTGCAAGCAGTACTAATAATATTAATACTGTTAACCCTGAAGTTAGTACTGCTACCACAAAGGTTAATACGCAGTAACTGAAATTTATACTACTACTTTAGTGATGCCACACGTATATGCCTTTCTATCCACTCACCAAAAGGGATCTCAACAGTTCATGAAGACTTGAGCAACTTCATGGATGAAGATTGGAAGAAATGGATTTAAAATGGAATATGGCAATACTAAGCATGAGGGCAAGAAAGTTCTATCAGAGAACTAGAAGGAAAATCATCATTGATGGAAGCAATAATGCTGAATATGATAAATCAAAGGTAGAATGTTTCAACTGCCATAAAATGGGATATTTTGCTAGGGAATGCAAAGCACCTAGGAGTAAAGACAACAGAAATTGGAATCAAGGTAGCTCAACAAAGACTGTAAAGATTGAAGATGCTTCTGAAAAGGCAATGTGTGCTATAGATGGTGCTGGCTTTGATTGGAGTGACATGGCAGAGGAAGAGATTCAGGCAAACATGGCTCTCATGGCATTCTCAGATTCTGAGGTAAAAAATGATAAATCTTGTTCAAAAAATTGTCTAAAAAACTATGAAGCTCTAAAGAAACAGTATGATGATTTGCTTGTTAAATTAAGTGATACTGGTTTTAAAGCAGCTACATACAAAAGAGGTTTAGCAACTTTAGAAGATCAAATTGTTAAATATAAAGAACATGAAGTTCGTTTCTCTGAGGAAATTGCTCTACTTAAAAGAAGTGTAGGTTCTAAAGAATATGAGTTAGGATTACTTAGGACTGAGCTTGAAAAGGTTAAACAAGAAAAGGAGGGAGTTGATTTTAAGATTGCAAAGTTTGATAAATCTGCTAAAGACTTAAATGAAATGTTAGAAAGTCAGATAACTGACAAAAGCAAGAAAGGAGTAGGTTATCATGTTGTCCCCTCACCTCATCCTTGTAATGTTGCGGTTAATAGAACCAACAACATTAACTTATCTTATTCGAGTCTTGAGAAATCAAAGAACCTGAGGTTAATGAGTAATGTCCTAGATTTCTATTTAAAGCTTACCCACTGTTGTAGTGTAAAGTGGTCAGATCATGTCTAAGGAGAATACTGATGACTCTTTGGAACAACATCAAATGACTTATACTAAAACTAGCTCTTTTGAGTCTCCACTTAAGGTTGATAAAGATTGGAAAGAAAAGTTTTTCTATCCTGCTAATCATGTAGAGTCTGGCAATAAAATAGAAAAACAAGTTAGGAAGAATAATGATGATCCAATTATTAAGGATTGGGTGTCATATGATGAGGATGAAGTTGAGTCTCATGTTGTGGTAGAAAAGAAAACTGTTATTCCTATTGCTGCTAAAATAGAAAAACCAGTTAGGAAGTCAGTGAGATATGCTGAGATGTACAAGTCACCAAGACCTAGAGGAAACCAAAGGAATGGGAATGGTCAAAAATCCAATCAGTTTGGATGTAACTTTGTATTTAATAACAAAGCATGTTTTATCTGTGAAAGTTTTAATCACATTCAATACAGCTGTCCTAACCAACAGAGGAAAAGAATAGTAAGTGGAAATAATTATAACAAAAAGGATAATGACTACTATTTTAAAACCTCTCATCCCAGTGCACACAAACATATGGCTCCAAGAGCAGTCTTAATGAAGACTGGCCTAAAATCTTTTAATACTGCAAGGCCTGTTAATACTGTTAGGTCTGTTAACACTGGTAGACCTTTTAGTATTGCTAGGTCTTTTAGTACTGTTAGGCCTTTTTATACTGCTCACCCCAAATCAACAATTCATTATGCTAGACCAAGGACATATTTTCAAAATCAAGCACAATCAACTGTTCATAGGCCCTTTTACAAGAAAACAACATTAACAAAATGGTGTTTTAATCAAAGGTTTAATACTGGTAGGCCATTTAGATCAACTGTTAATACTGTCTGGGCAAGGGGATTTAATGTTGTTAAGCCCTCAGCATGTTGGGTTTGGAGACCCATCAAACCCAATGGTGCATCACTGTTTTTCGACAAATATAATTACATGATGGCACAAGGCAGATCCAAAGTCCAGTAATGGCTTGGGTCCCCAAAGAAAACTAACTTCATAAGTTTTTTTTGTGCAGAGCAATTCACAACTAAATGACAAAGGCTTTGTTGATAGTGGATGCTTAAGGTACATGACTAGAAACATAGCCCATCTTTCAGACTTCAAAGACTTTGATGGAGGTTATGTTACTTTTGGTGGAGGAGCCTATGGAGGCAGAATTACTGGCAAAGATACTATTAAAACTGATAATCTTGATTTTGATGATGTATACTTTGTCAAAGAGTTAAAGTTCAACCTCTTTAGAGTCTCACAAATAGTTACAAAAAGAACTATGTTCTTTTTAACCGACTCTGAATGTCTTTTCCTATCTCCTAATTTTAAGTTGCCTGATGAAAATCAGATACTTTTTAAAATTCCTAGACATGATAACATGTACAGTTTTGATATGAAAAACATAGTTCCTAAAGACAGTTTAACTTGTCTAGTTGCAAAGGCTACATCTGCAGAATCAATGCAATGGCATAGAAGGCTTGGTCATATAAATTTTAAGAATATCAATAAACTTGTCAAAGAAAATCTTGTAAGAGATCTGCCTTTAAAAAGATTTGAGAATGAACAAACATGTGTTGCCTGTCTTAAAGGCAAGCAATACAGAGCCTCTTGTAAGACCAAGGCCTTTAATCCCATTACTAAGCCATTGTTTATGCTGCATATGGATCTCTTTGGTCCAACTTTTGTTAGTAGTCCAATACATAAAAAGTACTGCTTAGTAGTCACTGATGATTATAATAGATTTTCATGGGTTTTCTTTTTAACAACCAAGGATGAAACAAGTGAGATCCTTAAAATTTTTATCAAAGAAGTAGAAAACCTAGTGGATAAGAAAAAATAATCAGAAGTGATAATGGGACAGAGTTTAAAAACAAAGTGATGGATAATTTCTGTAGGGAAAAAGGTATTAAAAGAGAATATAGTATAGCTAGGACTCCTCAGCAAAATGGTGTAGCTGAAAGGAAGAATAGGACATAAATTGAGGCTGCTAGAACAATGTTAGCTGACTCTAAGTTACCTACCACATTTTGGGCAGAAGCAGTTTCTACTGCTTGCTATGTACAGAATAGGGTCTTAATAGTCAAGCCTCATAACAAGACTCCTTATGAACTCTTTAGAGGTTTTAAACCAGCTATAGGCTTCATGAAACCATTTGGATGTCATGTTACTATTCTCAATACCTTAGATAATTTGGGCAAGTTTGATGGAAAGAGTGATGAAGGTTTCTTTGTTGGATATTCCTTAAGTAGCAAAGCCTTTAGGGTATACAACACTAGAACCAGAAAAGTTCAGGAAAACTTGCATATTGGGTTCCTAGAGAATAAGCCTATGATAGAAGGAAATGGTCCAAAGTGGCTGTTTGATATTGATTCTCTAACCCAATCAATGAATTATGTGCCAGTGGTTGCAGGAACTTTTTCTAATAACTTTGCAGGTATACAAGGAGTTTCTGAGTCTAGTACATCTTCTCAACAAGATCAAGATATTCAAGATTGCATTGTAATGCCAATTTGGAATGATGCTTCATATTCTGGTGATGCTGCACCAAGATCTGTTGCTGATGCTCAAATACAAGATAAAGATGGGTTACATGATGAGAATGATGCTACAGAAAAGTCTCATGATGATAGCAGTCTTAAGGATAATGGTACTGCTGTTCAACAAGTTAATACTGCCAGACCAGAAATTAATACTGGTAGTAGAGAAGTTAGTACTGCTGTCCCTGAAGTTAATACTGCTACCCCTGAAGACTTGGTAGGACCTAGTCATGCATCTGAAGACACACAAGTGGAGGACCAAGAAATTGAATTGGGGAACATTCCACAATCTTATGCAGTACCTACCACTCCTCACACAAGAATTCACAAAGATCACCCAATTAAACATGTGATTGGTGATGTGCAGTCATCTGTTCAAACAAGAAGGATGAAAACTTCTTACTCTGAACAAGGATTTCTTAGTGCTATATATGAAGGGAAGACTCATCAGGATCTTCATACATGTCTTTTTGCTTGTTTCCTCTCTCAGGAAGAACCAAAAAGAGTTTCTAAAGCTCTTAGTGATCCAGCATGGGTAGAAGCAATGCAGGAGGAACTCCTACAGTTCAAACTGCAAAAGGTCTGGATTCTTATGGATTTACCTAAAGGTCATAGAGCAATTGGTACAAAGTAGGTATACAGAAACAAGAAAGATAAAAGGGGGATTGTCATCAGAAACAAAGCAAGACTTGTTGCTCAAGGACATACTCAAGAAGAGGGCATAGACTATGATGAAGTCTTTGCACCTGTGGCTAGAATTGAGGCAATAAGAATGTTCCTAGCTTATGCTTCCTATATGGGATTTGTGGTTTACCAAATGGATGTAAAAAGTGCTTTCCTGTATGGTCAGATTGAAGAGGAGGTATATGTATGTCAACCTCCAGGTTTTTTGATGATCTTGTCCATACCTGAGAAAGTCTATAAGGTATGAAAGCATTATATGACTACATCAAGCACCAAGAGCTTTGTAATGACAATTTGGCCAATTATCTTGTTGTGCAATTGGTTTTCAAAGAGGAAATGATTGACCAAACATAATTCAACAGAGACCAAAAGGACAATCTTGCTTGTTCAATATATGTGGATGACATTATCTTTGATAACAAAGAAGGAGTTATGTGATGAGTTTGAGAAGCTTATGAAAGATAAGTTTCAAATGAGTTATATGGGAGAACATACCTTCTTTTTGGGTTTACAGGTCCAACAGAAAAAGAAATGCATTTTTATCAGTCAAGATAAATATGTCAATGAGATTTTAAGAAAGTACAACTACACAGATGTGAAATCTGCCTCTACTCCAATAGATTTGGAAAAGCCTTTGGTTCAAGATAGAGATGCTGCTGATGTTGATGAACATCTTTATAGATCTATGATAGGATCTTTGATGTACCTTACAGCATCCAAGCCAGATATCATGTTTGCTGTCTGTGCATGTGCAAGGTTTCAAGTTTCTCCAAAGACATCCTATCTCTTAGTTGTCAAGAGGATCTTTAGATACCTTAAAGGGAAACCATCCTTAGGACTCTCGTATTCTAAGGATTCTCCATTATAGTTAGTTGCTTACACTGACACTGACTATGCTGGAGCTACATAAGATAGGAAGTCAACCACTGGAGGTTGGCAGTTTTTGGGAAATAGGCTGATCTCTTAGGAATGCAAGAAACAAACTGTAGTTGCCACTTCTACAACTGAGGCTGAATATGTGGCTGCTGCAAGTTGCTGTGGATAGGTTCTCTGGATATAAAACCAACAGCTGGACTATGGGTACAATTTCATGATACATTATTTCATTGACAATAATATACTATCCTACATATAGAAAATCCAGTTCAACATTCTAAAACAAAACAATAGAGATTAGGCCATCATTTATAAGAGACTGCAATGTAAAAAGTTGATTCAAAATGGCTAAATTAACACTGAACATAAATGTAGCAGATCTTCTTACAAAAGGTTTTGATGCTGGTAGATTTTAGTACTTGGTCTCAAGTATTGGAATGCTAAATCCCTAATGCCCATATCTCTTGTTTGTTTTTGTAAAGTTTGTTAAATGTTAGTACTGTTAAGTCTTTGTAAATTAATATTGCTAGTTATAATTAGTACTGCTAGTTATATTTAAGACTGTTTTGATGAACAAACTTTTACTTATAAGTTATTACGGCTAGTTATTCTATGTCTCACTGTTAATCTTGTTAGTAACAATTTAATACTGCTAAACAAGAAAAAGTTAGATTATGTTTTTCCTTGGTTTTGAGAGCTAATCTTTCAGGGATTAAACAATGAAGTATGAAATTGGTTACTCAATGATGCATTGTTTAAGGGGAGGAATGTTGTTTGTTCTTAAAGTGTTGGTTTTAATACCACATAACAAATGGTCATCAGTTCACCATGTCTTATAGACATCAAGAATTGACTAGTCCAGAGCAAACGGCTACTGGTAAAGACTTCTCAAATCCGTTGATAGTTTACTCAAAACTATATGGTTATCAATGCACCATGTTTTTACAATGAAGCATTGGCTAGTCCAAAGCAAACGGCTATTGAAAAACTATACTCAAAATCCTTTAATAGCTGGTATTTTCCAAAACTATACTTTGTGTGAATTGTGAGCCAAAAGAAATAGAAAAGGAAGAATTGGTGAGCTTAAAAATAGATAAAGAGATGTGTGAAAAACAGACAGTGTGCAAAGAGAGTTAAAAGAATTGAGAGATAAAATGTGAGCTTAAAAACAGAAAGAGAGATTGTGTGAAGTTATTTTTGAATGATACACAAGTTTGGAGTTTGAACTCTTTGGTGAGAAGTAATACTGCACGGCTTTATTTAGTTCTGCTAAACCAAATTTGGTACTTCTGGATGACCGTTAGCACTGCTTGAGCCCTAACAGAATTTTTCGTTAATAAATAGAGCCGTTGAGATATTTCCGCCAAATACCTACGATATAGGGTTTGACTAATTGGACTTTCATGATCTTTCTATATATTCGCTTGATTTACTCACGATAAAGTCAAATTTCTTTAAGTCGGTCAAACCATATCTCTACGTTTTCTCTAAATAATCTCAATTAACTTTCTCCAGCCTTCATACTTTCCTAAACGATCATATCCCACATACTTAATCACCTTTTTACTCATGGCTAGTTTAGAATTTTGTGATAAGCACAATATGGCAGCGTTCTTGGAAAAGTCTACAGGGAGTGAAGCTTCTACTGACACTGATGAGGAGGTAACCATCACTGCTATCATTGATGGCCAATCCAAGACTATCACTGAAGCCTCCTTAAGAAGACATCTCAAGTTGGAAGATCATGATGGTATCACTTCTATTCCCAACTTAGAGATTTTTGAGCAGCTTGCACTCATGGGGTATCAACCAGATTCAGATAAGTTAACTTTTCAGAAGGGTGTTTTCTCACCTCAATGGAGGTTTCTTATACATACTCTACTTCATTGCCTTAGCCCTAAGAAGACTGCTTGGGAGCAGTTTAGTAGTAACATAGCTACTGCTCTTATCTGCTTAGGCAACAAAATAGGAAATACAATTCTCTAGGAAATTTTGAAGCATATGGTCACAAACATAGGAAGCCCCCATAAGTTTTTAATGTATCTTAGGTTTATTTAAATTTGCCTAGATATGCAAAAGAAACAGCTTAAGACACATTCCAGCATATATCCTGTACCCTCTCTAAATAACAAGGTTTTTAGCAATATGAGGAGGCTTACCAAAGGTTATATAGGGGTAGAAATTGGGTTATTTCCTACTATGCTTACTTCACCTCCACCTGAACCTTCACCTACACCTTCATCTTCACCATCCAGAATCACATCATCACCTTCACTATTATCTGAACCTTCCACTGCACCTACCTTTGAACCTCAACCTTCACCTGATGCAGAGTACTATGTTCCAACACCCAATGAATCACCTCTCCATGTTGTTCACTCACATGGAAGTGATGAGGGTAGCTTGAAACTAAATGAATTGACGAATTTGGTTACCAAACTATCTAAGAGAATTAGAGTCTTGGAGGATGATTTGCAGAAGACAAAGAAAACTTACAGTTCTGCATTCACTAAGCTTATTCTCAAGATTAAGAAGTTGGAGTCTAAAGTCAAGACTAGGAAAGTAAGGAAGAGAGCAAGGGTTGTGCTTTCAGAGGATGAAGAAGATGATTCTTCCAAGCAGGGGAAGATAGATGAAGACCCTAATACCTACTTTGATCAAGATGATGAAGTTGTTCATGATCAAGATACTGCTGAAGAAAGACAACCAGAAGATAGTACTGCTGGTATTACAGTTAGTACTGCTCCTATAAATATTAGTACTGCCAGAGAAACTACTAGTACTGCTGGTAGAGTTGTATATGGCAGAAGGAGTAAAGAGGCAAGGAAGGATAAAGGCAAAGAAATCATGACTGAACCAGAACCTGAGAAAAAGTCCAAGAAGTTATTGGAACAAGAGAGACTGGGTTTAGAAGAAGCTATCAGATTACAAGAAAAAGTTGATGAAGAGGAAAGAGCTCAAGTAGCAAGAGATGAAGAGATAGCAAGATAACTCTTAGCATTGGATGAAGAAAGAGTTACAACTGATCCTAAGACAACTAAGGATATTGATTGGAATGATCCTTTAGTTCAAAGGTATTTGGATATGAAGAATAAACCTAAGTCAGAAGCTCAAGCAAGGAAGAACATGATTGTATACTTGAAGAATCAAAGTAATTACAAGATGAAAGACTTTGATGGAATGAGCTATGATAAGATTAGGCCAATTTTTGAAAAGGTATGGGATTTCAATCATAACTAAGTGCCTATGGATTTAGAAATTGATAAGGAAAAGAAGAAGCCTGATGAGTTTCAAGTAAAACAAATTGAGAAAGATACTACAAGAAAGAGGAAGAAATCTCTTCATAGAAAAAGAACAAGAAGTACTACAAAGAGATAAAAGGTGGAACTAGATGATGAGAAGGAAGATCTCAAAGGTTATTTAGACATAGTTCTAAGAGAAGATGTTGATGTAGATGTTGATTCACTCTCTACAAAGTATCCAATTGTGGATTGGAAGACTTACACTTTGTCAGAAAACTTCATGTACTACAAAATCATCAAAGATGATAGAAGCTTAAAGAACTATAAGATTCTGAGTGAGATGTTATATGATTTTGATAGATAAGATATAGTGGAGTTATACAAGTTGATCAAAGAAAGGTATAGTTCCTTAAAACCAGAAGGATATGATTTAATGTTATGGGGAGACTTGCATACACTTTTTGAGCCTGATGAGGAGAGTGAAATATGGATGAATCAGAATGAGTATAATCTAATAAGTTGGAGTTTATGTGATTTCTATGGAGTTCACATTCTGCTGATGGAAAATGGAATTGCCATACATATGCTTACAGAAAAGAAGTATCCTCTAAGTCAAGAAATGATATCAAAGATGCCGAGTAAGAGATTGGAGGTTGATCAAAAAAGCAGACAAGCATATGAACTGCTGAAGTTCATCAGATCACAAGTGAAGAAGTAGATAAGTGTTTGAAAGAATCATCATCAGAAGACAAGAAGATTTAATCCAGAAGAAACTCGAGATTAGAGGCTAAATCACAAGTTTAGGGGAGGATTGTTAGGACTAAATCTTCATCAAGAGTTAATACTGCCAAGGTATAACTAACATTACTAATGGAGTTAGTACTGCCAGTACAAACTTAGTATTGCCTGTGTTAGTTAATACTGCTACAAGAAAAATTTAATACTGCTGATGGTTAATGCTGCTGACTTGGAGATAAGGATGCAAAAAGATAAATATGGAATGTATATCTTATATATTAGGAAGATTCGTATATGATTATAATTGTAATTGATCCTAAAAGTTCGGTAGTTATCTTGTAAAGGACTCCTTGTGGTGTATAAAAGGAGATCCTAGGTTAAGGTTTTAGATATACTTAAGAGAGAAATATACATCTTAGAGAAAGAACATATAGCTTCGACGTTGTAACCCTAGTACTAAGCAAGAGTACTCGTATTATTGTTCTAATAATATTGAAGCATTTTGTGTTTTATTCATTGTTCTTTGTTTAGTATTGTTTCATTGATTAATACTTCTAGAGTATCAAAGTGTAGATTCCGCATACACTTTGATATACAAACAATGTCTCAACCATTGTTATTTTGGATTCATCCAAGGTAACATACACTTTACAAGGTAAAGAATCGATCAAGGCTTGGGATCAACAGTAGGTGTAGAGATTTTTGCCATAAGAATCCAGTAGCTTATATAAAAATAAGCTCAAAGTTAGCTATTTGACTGTTTGGTTTTCAGTTTTAAGAAAAGTGTTTAATCACTTTTTTAGCTTATTGACTGTTCTTTTAGCTTATTTCTGGTTCTCATTTGCTTATTAGGTTAGTTCTAGGATAGTCATAGCTTATTTAGTCCTAGGGTAGCTTATTTTAGATTTTAGCTTATTTAGTTTTGTTTCAAAGTAAAAAAATGGCTAAGTGTAGATTGTCTGATTTTTAAGCTTTTTCTAGCTTATTAGTGACTTTTAGAAAAGTTGTTTTCACAAAAATAGCTTATTATAAGCTATTTTACAACTTTGCTTTTTAAGTTTTTGAAATAAAAAAAGGGGATACTAAGGAAGTCGGGGGTGAGCAAGACTCGAACCCTCGACCTCAACCTAGCATCAACCCTATTATAAACCTCACACACACACTCCCTACTAACGTGCCCTGGGGTCTTTTTTGGTTTAGAATTGCAATATTAATCATTTATAGACGTTTTAGTTCTTTTAGCCTATTTGGAGTTTTTAGCTTATTTCCATGCTATTTAATAAGCTTTTTCACGGCTTTTTTTCTTAGATTCCCAATGTTTCAAGCTATTTTTTCGTAATTTTTCAGTTTTTTTTAGAATTAGTTAGTATTTTAAAACAGTAATTTGATAAAATCGTTTTCATTGCTAAAAATTTTAAAAAGTCAAAAAAATATAATTCTTTTTTAGAAAATTTTCTTTTAACATTTAGAACCTAGGAAAATTAGATTTGCTTTCGTAGAGTTAAAATTGCAAAATTTCGTTTTTTAAGGAACGGGATTGAATCCCGTTCACATTTTTAGTATTTTCAAGCCCTATTCACCTTCGTTTTTGGTATAGTTTTCTTTGTCCTAGCTTTTTAGTTAATTTAGACTTATAAAAACCAAAAATATCATTTTAGGACTTAATTTTGTTAATTTAGAGTTTTTAGGTCCCGTTTAGGATTCCCGAATTGCATTTTTAGTTAAAATTTACTTTCCCGTATTGATTTCTCGTAGTTAGGTTTAATTGTCTCTTTATTTGTTCCCTATTAGGATTATAGAAAACAAATCATCTTCGAACCAATTCAAGTCATTGTCCAAATAACAAACGAGGTCTCAATTTCATAAGTCTTTGGGAAAACGACCCGGTAATCACTTACCGGTTTCTTACATGTGATATTTTTATGTATAAATTGCTACTAATCTTTATCCTCAAGGATTTTTAGTAATTTTCTTTATACTTTGATATTATTACATATTAAATTGAATGATCAATTATGAATGACGTTGCTACACAACTTAAGGTTTTTGACGAGTTTCCTCGAAGACGGACGATGTTCATGTAGTTAGATGTTATTTTTGCTTAGAGTTGTTATGCTGTTATTTGTACCCTTGTATGGGCAAACGAAGTTGTAAGCAGTAGGTTTCCGATCATGAAAGTTAGATGAGATTCAAAGCGTGGCCCTAAGTTCACGTGAGAATGTGAGGACCATATGAAAGCTAAGTAATTTTGATTGTTTGTTAAAGATGATGTTGAACCTATTAGTTAAATCTCGGGATGAGATTTCCCTAAGAGGGGATACTGTGACTACTGTGCCTTGAGCAGGTTAGTCAAACTGTTAGTATTGATTTGAACATCATTGTGTGCTCTGATAATTATGTGTTTATGTAATTCTATGTGAGTTGGTTATCAATCTGTGAGCGTGATCGTCTCCTTTTGATTGAAGTTATGGTTGTTATGGGTATTTCATTTTGTTCACAGTTTAGTGACAATAAAAATGATAGTATAATTCTATGTGTGTACGTATTTATATGTATATCTATACATATTTATACCTTTGAGTGTTAGTAGTTAGTAAAATTAAAAGTTTAGTTTAAAAAATATAGAAATTAGAACTTAGTTTTATTAAGTTAGTAAAATAACAATAGAAATGAGATTTATTTATAATCATTTAATTTAGTTTTAATTTAAAAGGTTTAAAAGGTAGAATAAAAGGTTTTTATAAAAATGTCAAAAATTAAGGGTTGATTATGTAATTAATAATAATTAATAAAAAAAATATATAAATAACATATATACATATATTCAGTTAGGAAGTCAGTGAGATATGCTGAGATGTACAGGTCACCAAGACCTAGAGGAAACCAAAGGAATTGGAATGGTCAAAAATCCAATCAGTTAGGATGTAACTTTGTATTTAATAACAAGCATGTTTTATCTGTGAAAGTTTTGATCACATTCAATACAGTTGTCCTAACCAACATAGGAAAAGAATAGTAAGTGGAAACAATTATAACAAAAAGGATAATGACTACTATTCTAAAACCTCTCATCCCAGTGCACACAAACATATGGCTCCAAGAGCAGTCTTAATGAAGACTGGCCTAAAATCTTTTAATACTGCAAGGCCTGTTAATACTGTTAGGTCTGTTAACACTGGTAGACCCTTTTAGTACTGCCATGTCTTTAATACTTTTAGGCTTTTTATACAGCTCACCCCAATCAACAATTCATTATGCTAGACCAAGGATAATCATTCAAAATCAAGCACAATCAACGTTCGCAAGCCTTTTACAAATAACAACATAACAAAAAGTTGTTTTAAATCAAAGGATTAATACTATTAGGTCATTAGAAACAACTGTTAATACTGTTAGGGCAAGGGGATTTAATGTTGTTAAGCCCTCAGCCATAATGGGTTTGGGAGACCCATCAAACCCATGGTGCATCACTTGTTTTCAACAAATATAATTACATTGACCACAAGGCACACTATGTCAGTAATGGGCTTGGGTCCCCAAAGAAACACTAACTTTATAAGTTCTTTGTGCAGAGCAATTCCCAACTAAATTATAAAGGCGCTTTGTGATAGTGGACATGCCTATAACAAGGCACACACTTGGAAACATAGCCGAACTTTTAGATATCCAAAGACTTTGATGAAGGTTAGTACATTTGTTGGAGTAGCCTATTGAGGCATGAGTTACTGGCAAAGTAAATATTAAAACTGATAATCTTGATTTTAGATGATGTATACTTTGTCGAAAAAGATGTTAAATTCAACCTCTTTAGTATCTCACTAATGTGTGACAAAAAGAACTATTTCTTTTTACTGACTCGAATGTCTTGTCCTTCTCCTAATTTTAAGTTGCCTGATGAAAATCAATACTTCTTAAATTCTAACAGGATAACATGTACAGTTTTGATATGAAAAACATAGTTCCTAAAGATAGTTTAACTTGTCTAGTTGCAAAGGCTACATCTGAAGAATTAATGCTATGGCATAGAAGGCTTGGTCATATAAATTTTAAGAATATTAATAAACTTGTCAAAGAAAATCTTGTAAGAGATCTGCCTTAAAAGATTTCATAATGACCAAACAGTTTGCCCTGTCTTAAAGGCAAGCAACACAGAGCTCTTGTAAGACCAGGCCTTTAATCCCATTAACTAAGCCATTGTTTATGCTTCATATGGATCTCTTTGGTCCAACTTTTGTTAGTAGTCTAATGCATAAAAAGTACTGCTCAGTAGTCACTGATGATTATAGTAGATTTTCATGGGTTTTCTTTTTATCAACTAAGGATGAAACAAGTGAGATCCTTAAAATTTTTATCAAAGAAGTATAAAACCTAGATGGATAAGAAAGTAAAATAAGTCAGAAGTGGATAAAGGGATAGAGTTTAAAAACGAAGTGATGATATTTCTGTTGGGGAAAAGGTATTACAAGAGAATATAGTGTAGCAGTACTCCTCAGCAAAAAGGTGATGCTTAAAGGAAGAATAGGACTCTCATGAGGCTGCAGAACAAATGTTATCTGACTCTAAGTTCCTACCACATTTTTGGGCAGAAGAGTAAAGTTTCTACTGCTGCTATGTACAAAATAGGGTCTTAATAGGCAAACCTCATAACAAGAACTCCTTATGAACTCTTTAGAGGTTTTAACCAGCTATGAGGCTTCATGGAAACCATTTGGATTCATGTTACTATTCTCAATACCGTTAGATAATTTTGTGCAAGTTTAATGGAAAAAAAGTAATGAAGGTTACTTTGTTGATATTCCCTTAAGTAGCAAACATTTTAGGGTATACAACACTAGAACCAGAAAGTTTCGAAAACTTAATATTGTTTCTTTAGAGAATAGCCTATGATAGAATGAATTGTCCAAAGTGGTTGTTTTGATATTGATTCTCTAACCCAATCAATGAATATGTACCAGTGGTTGCAGGAACTTTTTTCTAATGACTTTGCAGGTATACAAGGAGTTTCTAAGTCTAGTACATCTTCTCAACAAGATCAAGATAATCAAGATTGCATTGTAATGCCAATTTAGAAAGATGCGTTCATATTTTTGTTGATGCAGCACCAAGATCTCTTGTTTGATTCTCAAATACAAGATAAAGATGGGATACATAATTGAGAATGATGCTACAGAAACGTCTCAATGTGAGGTTTGAAAGGGATTAGCAGTATTAAGGATAATGTGACTAACAAGTCCAAGCAAGTTAATTACTGCCCGACCATAAAAAAAAAAAAAAAAAAAAAAAAAAAAGCAATTAATACTGGCAGTAGAGAAGTTAGTACTGTTGTCCTTGAAGTTAATACTGCTGCCCCTGAAGACTTGGTAGGACCTAGTCATTCATCTGAAGACACACAAGTGGAGGACCAAGAAATTGAATTGGGGAACATTCCACAATCTTATGCAGTACCTACCACTCCTCACACAAGAATTCACAAAGATCACCCAATTGAACATGTGATTGGTGAAGAGCAGTCCATCTGTTTCAAACAAGAAGGATGAAAAACATCTTACTCTGAACAAGGATTTCTTAGTGGCTATATAGTGAAGGGAAGACTCATCAGGATCTTCATACATGTCTTTTTGCTTGTTTCCTCTCTCAGGAAGAACCACAAAGAGTTTCTAAAGCTCTTAGTGATCCAGCATGGGTAGAATCAATGTAGGAGGAACTCCTACAGTTCAAACTACAAAGAGGTCCTGGTTCTTGTAGAATTTACTTAAAGGTTCATAGAGCAAAGTTGGTACAAAGTGGGTATACAGAAACAAGAAAGATGAAAAGGGGATTGTCATAGAAACAAGGATAACTTTTGCTGCTCAAGGAAATACTCAAGAAGAGGGCATAGACTATGAAGAAGTCTTTGCACATTGGCTAAATTGAGCCAATAAGAATGTTCCTATCTTATGCTTCTATAAGATTTATGGTTTACCAAATGGATGTAAAAAGTGCTTTCCGTATGTCAATTGAAGAGGAGGTATATGTATGTCAACCTCTAGGTTTTGAAGATCCTGACCATCCTGATAAAGTCTATAAGGTAGTGAAAGCATTATATGGACTACATCAAGCACCAAGAGCTTGGTATGACACTTTGGCCAATTATCTTTTGTGCAATGGTTCTTTCGCAGAGGAATGAATGACCAAACCTTATACATCAGAGAAAAAAAGGACATAACTACTTGTTCGACATATATGTGGATGAACATTATCTTTGGATTCTACAAATAAGGAGTTATGTGATGATTTTGAAAAGCTTATGAAAGATAAGTTTCAAATGAGTTCTATGGGAGAACTTACCTTCTTTTTGGGATTACAGGTCCAACAGAAAAAGAAAGGCATTTTTATTAGTCAAGATAAATATGTTAATGAGATTTTGAGAAAGTACAACTACACAGATGTGAAATCTGCCTCTACTCCAACAGATTTGAAAACCTTGTCAAGATGGAGATGCTGCTGATGTTTAAAAAAGGAACGATGAACAACTAATAGATCTATGATAGGATCTTTGAAGTACCTTATAGCATCCAGCAGTATCATGTTTTGCATTCTGTACATTGCAAGTGTTTCAAGTTCTCCAAAGACATCCCATCTCTTTAGCTGTCAGAGAGCTCTTTAGATACCATAAAGGGAAACACGTTAGGACTATGGTATTCTAAGGATTCTCTATATGGAGTTAGATTGCTTTACACTGACAAGATGGTTTGGGTTATGGGGGGTGTTTCTTTTTTTGTGTTTGTTGACTATGCTGGATCTACACAATATAAGGAAGCAACCACGTAGAGGTTGTCAGTTTTTTAGGAAATGAGCTGATCTCTGTCAATGCAAGAAACAAACTAATATTTGCCACTTCAACCACTGAGGCTGATTATGTGTCTGCTTCAAGTTGCTGTGGACAGGTTCACCAAGATACAAAACACACCTACTGGACTATGGGTACAATTTCATGAATACTATTATTTATATTGACAATAATAGTACTATCTGCATAATAGAAAATCCTGTTCAACATTCTAAAACAAAACATATAGAGATTAGCATCATTTTAAAGAGACTGCAATGGCTAAAAAGTGATTTTTTTCCCCCCCAAAAGGCTAAATTGACACAGAACAAAATGTATTAGATCTTCTTACAAAAGGTTTTGATGCTAGGTATATTTTCAGTACTTGTTCTCAAGTAATGGGAATGCTAATCCATAATGCCCATAACTTTTATGTTTTGTTATGTTAAGTTTGTTAAATGTTAGTACTGTTACTTCCTTGTAAATTAATACAGCTAGTTATAAATGTAGTTACTGCAAATTAAAATTTTAAGACTGTTTGCAAAACTGTTAATCTTATATGTATAGTACTGCTAGTTATTTCTATGTCTCACTGTTAATCCTGTTAGTAACATTTAATACTGCTAAACAAGAAAAATGGTTAGATTATGTTTTTCTTGGTTTTGAGCTAACTCTTTCAGGATAAACAATGAAGTGTGAAATTGGTTACTCAATGATGCATTATTTGAGGGGAGAATGTTGTTTGTTCTTGAAGTTGTTAGTTTTTTATAAAGCAACACAACCAATGGTCATCAGTCACCATGTCTTATAGACCAACAAGAATTGACTAAGTCCAAAGCAAACGGCTACTGGTAGAAAGACTTCTCAAATCTAGAAAGGTTGATAGTTTACTCAAAACTATATGTGTTAGCATGCACCATGTTTTTTACTGACGCATTGTCCTAGTCCAAAGCAAACTGCTATTGGTAAAGACTACTCAAATCTGTATGTTTGTATTTTGCCAAAGCTATAATTTGTGTTGAATTGTGAGTCCAAAAGAATAGAGAGAATTGTGTAGCTAAAAATAGATAGAGAGATGTGTGAAAAACAGACAAAGTGCAAAGTGAGTTAAAAGAATTGAGAGCTAAAATGTGAGCTTAAAAATAGAAAGAGAGATTGTGTGAATCTATTTTTGAATGATACACAACTTTGGAGTTTGTACTCCTTTTGGTGGATAGGTTAATACTGCTAGGCTTATTTTAGTAATGCTAGACCAAATTTGGTACTGCTGGATGACCGTTAGTACTGTTTGAGCCCTAACAGATTTTTTCATTAATAAATAGAGCCGTGTAGATATGCCGCCAAATACCTACGATATAGGGTTTGACTAATTGGACTTTCGTGATCTTTTTATATATTCACTTGATTTACTCATGATAAACCTCAATTCTGTAAGGTCGGTCAAACCCAATCTCTACGTTTTCTCTATATTAATACACAATTAACTTTCTTCGGCTTTCATAACTTTCCCACCACGATCATAACCCACATCATTAAACACTTTTTACTCATGCTAGATTGGAATTTTATATGATAAGCACAATATGGCAGCCGTTCTGGAAAAGGCTACAGGGAGTATGAGGGATTCATCAAGTTATTGAATTCGAAGTCAAAGTCACTAATCATCTATGTGCTCTCACTAAGAAGCCAGAAATCTATATCTCATTCATCAATTTTAGAGAACTGCTGAAGCTTCTACTGACACTGATGGGGAGGTAACCAATGGGGAGGTAACCATCACTGCTATCATTTATGGCCAATCCAAGACTATCACTGAAGCCTCCTTAAGAATACATCTCAAGTTGGAAGATCATGATGGTATCACTTCTATTCCCAACTCAGAGATTTTTGAGCAGCTTGCGCCTCATGAGGGTATCACCAGATTCAGATTAAAGTTTAACTTTTTTAGAAGTTGGTATTCTCACCTCATGGAAGGATTCTTACACATACTCTACTTCATTGCCTTAGCCCTAAGAAGACTGCTTGGGAGCAGTTTAGTAGTAACATAGCTACTGCTCTTATCTGCTTAGCAACAAATAGGAAATACAACTTCTCTAGGCTGATTTTTGAACATATGGTCACAAACATAGGAAGCCCCCATAAGTTTTTTTAATGTAACCTAAGTTTTTAAATTTGCCTAAATATGCAGAAGAAACAGCTTAGACACATTCCCAGCTATATCCTGTACCCTACTCTAAACAACAAGGATTTTAGTCAACAGAGGAGACTTACCAAAGTATATACAGGGGTAGAAATTGAGTTTTATTCCAATTCTATGACTTACTTTCACCTCCTCATGAACCTTTACCTTACACCTTCATCTTCACCATCCGGATCATAAATATTAGACCTCACATCATCTGAACCTACCTTTGAACCTCAACCTTCACCTGATGCAGAGTACCATGTTCTAATACCTAATGAATCACCTTTCCATGCTGTTTACTCACATGGAAGTGATAAGGGTAGCTTGAAACTAAATGAATTGACGAATTTGGTTACCAAACTATCTGAGAGAATTGGAGTCTTGGAGGATGATTTGAAGAAGACAAAGCAAACTTACAACTCTGTAATCACTAAGCTTATTCTCAGGATTAAGAAGTTAGAGGCTACAGTCAAGACTGGGAAAGCAAGGAAGAGAGCAAGGGTTGTGCTTTCAGAGGATGAAGAAGATGATTCTTCTAAACAGGGGAGGATAGATGAAGAACCTAACACCTACTTTGCTCAAGATGATGAAATTGTTCATGATCAAGATACTACTGCAGAAAGACAACTAGAAGATAGTACTGCTGGTATTACAGTTAGTACTGCTCCTATAAATATTAGTACTGCCAGAGAATCTCATAGTATTGCTGGTAGAGTTGTATACGGCATAATTATAAGAGGCAAGGAAGGATAAAGGCAAAGAAATCATGACTGAACCAGAACCTATGAAAAAGTCCAAGAAGTTATTAGAACAAGAGAGACAGGGTCTAGAAGAAGCTATCATATTAAAACAACAAGTTGATGAAGAGGAAAGAGCTCAAGTAGCAAGAGATGAAGAGATAGCAAGACAGCTCTTAACATTGGATGAAGAAATAGTTACAACTGATCTACAGCAACTAAGGATATTGATTGGAATGATTCTTCAATTCAAAAGTATTGGGATATGAAGAATAAACCAAAGTCAGAAGCTCAAGCAAGGAAGAACATGATTGTATACTTGAAGAATCAAAGTAATTACAAGATGAAAGACTTTGAAGGAATGAGCTATGATGAGATTAGGCCAATTTTTGAAAAGGTATGGGATTTCAATCATAACTTTGTGCCTATGGATTTGGAAATTGAAAAGGAAAAGAAGAAGCCTGCTGAGTTTCAAGTAGAACAAATTGATAAAGATACTACAGGAAAGAGGAAGAAATCTCTTCCTAGAAAAAGAACAAGAAGTACTACAAAGAGACAAAAGGTGGAACTAGATGATGAGAAGGAGGATCTCAAAGGTTATTTAGACATAGTTCCAAGAGAAGATGTTGTTGTAGATGTTGATTCTCTCTCTACAAAGTATCCAATTGTGGATTGGAAGACATACACTTTGTCAGAAAACTTTATGTATTACAAAATCATCAGAGGAGATGGAAGCTCAAAGAACTACAAGATTCTGAGTGAGATATTATATGATTTTGATAGACAAGATATAGTGGAGTTATACAGGCTGGTCAAAGAATGGTATAGTTCCTCAAAACCAAAAGGATGTGATTTAATGATGTGGGGAGACTTGCATACACTTTTTGAGCCTGATGAGGAGAGTGAAATATGGATGAATCAGAATGAGTATAATTTGATAAGTTGAAGTTTATGTGATTTCTGTGGAGTTCACATTCTGCTGATGCAAAATGGAATTGCCATGCATATGCTTACAGAAAAGAAGTATCCTCTAAGTCAAGAAATGATATCAAAGATGCTAAGTAAGAGATTGGAGGTTGATCAAGAAAGCACACAAGCATATGAACTACTAAAGTTCATCAGATCACAAGTGAAGAAATAGATAAGTGTTTGAAAGAATCATCATCAGAAGACAAGAAGATTTAATCTAGAAGAAATTTGAGATTAGAGGCTAAATCACAAGTTTAGGGGATGATTGTTGGGAATAAATCTTCATCGAGAGTTAATACTGCCAAGGTATAACTAACAGTACTAATGGAGTTAGTACTGCCAGTACAAACTTAGTACTGCTAGTGTTAGTTAATACTGCTAGAAGAAAAGTTAATACTGCTGATGGTTAATTCTGCTAACTTGGAGATAAGGATGAAAATAGATAAATATGGAATGTATATCTTATATATTTTAGGAAGATTCGTATATGATTATAATTGTAATTGATCCTAAAAGTTCGGTAGTTATCTTGTAAATGACTCCTTGTGGTGTATAAAAGGAGATCCTAGGTTAAGGTTTTATATATATTTAAGAGACAGATATACATCTTAGAGAAAGAACATATAGCTTCAAGGTTGTAAACCCTAGTACTAAGCAAGAGTACTCGTATTATTGTTCTAATAATATTGAAGCATTTTGTGTTTTATTCATTGTTCATTGTTTAGTACTGTTTCATTGACTAATACTTCTAGAGTATTGAAGTGTAGATTCCGCATACACTTTGATATACAAACAAAGTCTCAACCATTGCTATTTTGGATTCATCCAAGGTAACATACAATTTACAAAGTAAAGAATCGATCAAGGGTTAGGATCAACAATTGGTCACCTCGATGTGGACCTCATCGATTTTCAAGGATAGGGATAGAAGCTAATTTTTATCTTTAACCGTCCCGCTTTATTTTTTGGATTTAATAAATATCGAAATAAGTCTTAAAGAGCCTTTGGGTATATGACAAAAATAAAATCTTGAGATACAAAATTAGGAATAAGGGAGGAAAAGTAATAGACAATTAGTATTTATGAGTAATGTTAGTATCATGACTTGTATTTGACAATGATTTTGTTTTTAAGCTTAGTATGGAGAAGTGAAAGTTGGGGACGATGAATTTATTTTGCTTGTTCCATGATCCTAAGTATTATCGAAGAATAATGAAAGTACAATGTTATGAAGTGTTGAAGTATGAAAAGTTATAAAAAAGCATAAAAAATGGAAAAAATGTTGAAAATGGAAAAACAGGGCTTTTCAGAACTAATGTTTCTTTAATTCCTTAAGATGAATACTTAGCTACTTTTTGAGGTAATTAATCAAGGGGGTTAAGAATCTTAGTTTTCTAAAGTGATATTTATAACATTGCGTGAGGACACGGCAATAGCTTAGTATGGGAGATTTTGGTATGTGCCTATTTACACATACCTTTTCCTTAATAATACGAACTAAAAAGACCAATAATGATCAAAAACACATTAAAATGCATTG
Organism: Tanacetum coccineum; assembly: GCA_026074375.1. Taxonomy (NCBI): domain Eukaryota; kingdom Viridiplantae; phylum Streptophyta; class Magnoliopsida; order Asterales; family Asteraceae; genus Tanacetum; species Tanacetum coccineum. Next base: position 11,517 of record BQNB010059105.1, on the reverse strand, counting down.
TATATTTGTATTTTGTGATTTATATCTTGCAGGTACGGGTAGTTATCAAAAAGGACAAAAATAAAGCAAAAATGGACGAATCCGAGCATGGGAATGAAAAGAGCGTGAAAAAACCGAAGTCGGAGACATACCCATATTTTGCGGACCAACCCTGGCCCACTTAATGGGCCAGGTCAGCCCAAACCTTAAACTTATAAACCTAAACCTATTCACAAGTCCAAATCCAAAATCCTTTTATTAAATCCAAAACACTGGCCCAATATCAAATTCATATAAGAAAAGGCCCAACCCTAAAATAGTCAAACATATAAGGCCAAGTTAAATATTACTGTTTATCTTTCCCATGTTTCCCTCTTTTTTACCTTTTACACGCAGGGTAAAATCCACCCATTCACCCACGCCTTATGAGCTTCTAGCAGGAATATCTAACACGCCTGACACTCGTTTAGCCACGTTGGCGATCCTAAAGCTTTTCATTGGTTGTTGAGACATGTACATGATCCAAGGGCCAAGATTTGATAGATTGAAAGTCGGTTATAATTGGAGGGATATGATTAAAGCAATGGGAGCGTCCTAGAGGCTAGAACCTTCCTCACATCACTATAAATAGAAGAGAATCTCACACAGCCTGAGGCATCTAGGAGTAGGATAATTTAGAGTAGAGTAGAATAGCTTATTTCCAGCTTATTTGTCTTTTCTTAATGTAATTTTCCTTTAAAAATCCATGTAATCCTTTTCTTATTAATAAAATTGTATTTTACTTTAAAATTATGTTTTTATTTTTATGAGAATTTTGCTAAATATGATCATAAGCTCTTAATAAGCTCCCATAAGCTATTATATATTACTTAAGCTTGTTATCACTCAGTTAAGCCCTTAAAAGCTTAACTGAGCTTATTAGATTACTCATTTCTCCTCAAATTTCCTCAGCTTAATTAAGGAAGATAAGCCAAAAAAGGATGGGCTTATGGACACCACCAGCTTATCATTTGATAAGCTGGAGCTTGTAGACTTAAGCTCATTTGAGCATTTAAATCCCTGTTTTGAGCAAGGGATTGAGGTACTTTTACTTTTCTTCATTTTATAGCTTGAAGTATTTTATTGCTTATTTTACTGTTTTTGTGCTTATTGCTTCTCATTTTATGCTTAATCTGTTTTAGGGTAGCTTAATATGTCTTTAGCTTAAAATTTTGCAAAAATCTCTTTCTTAATTAGTTAATGCTTCTTTCATAGTAGTTAGTACTGCTGTCATAAGCAGTTAGTACTGTTGTAGGTGTTAGCTTATTTCTAGGGTTTATTAGTTTATAATTTTTGCTTATTTAGTCTTATTAACCATAGTGCTTAATTTGTTTTCATCATTTGAGGATTTAAAAGATTTATGTTAGCTTAAAATGAATTTTTCATGACCTAAAGGGGTGTTTGGCATAACTGCTTACATGAGCTTATTGGCTTATTTAGATGATAGTTTTTGCTTTTTATGATTAGGATAGCTTAAGTCAACATTTCTCTTAATCTGTTTTTACAATGTAGCTTATTTTCTTAGCTTATTGTCTCTTAAATTGTCTAAAAGAAAAGTTAGTTTTTGTTGTAATCTGTTTTAAAAGTCAATGTGTGCAGATCTTTTTAAGCTTTTATCCTTGTTGTTTTTTGTTGTTTTCAGCTTATTTGAGCTTATTGTAGTTTAGGTTGCATTTGTTTTTAGGTCTTAAGTTGTCAAAATGGCTTTTCAAGTCTCATAAATAAGCTAAAATGTGGTCATTTGGCTCAAAAAGTCAGAATCAAGTCTATATATTGCAGCCTATTCTTTGAGTCTCTTTAGCCTAATTTTTAGGATTTGCTTATTTTTAGCTTATTTGAATTACTTAAGTTTAGTCCTTAATATGTTTTAAGCTTTTAGCCTATTTTTAGTTCTTATTTGTTCTAAATTTAGCTTAAGTGCCAAATCAAGTTAGTCATCTATCATGTCCTATTTGCATGCTGAATTTCTAGTCTATGCAGCTTATTAGCTTATTAATGTTTCTTATTTCTTGTTTTTCCGTGCTTATTGAGTGGTAATGATAATCTGTTTAAGCTCATTTAATTTGCTTATAGTGTCTTTGTCTAGTTGCTTAAAGACTTAGTTCATTTGTCCAAATTTAAAGCTTTCTGTCAATTTTGCAGCTTGTTTAGGGCTTATTAAATAAGTTTTAGAAAAGTTATTTTCACAAAAGTAGCTTATTTACTTGTGTGCTTTAGCTGTTTGTGAAGAAAATTTAAAAAAATAATGTTTAGTAAAAAGGGTTGGCAACAGGTTTCGAACCTGTGACCTCCCCCTCCACACACAAGCATATTTAACACACCACTCTCAACCAAACGTGCCCTTGGGTCTTTTCTGTTTTAGGTTGTGCATTTAATTCATTTAACCGTCATTTTAGGATTTTCAAATCCCCCCCCCCCTTTTTTTTTTTTTCTTATTCGACTATTAAGCTTATTATCTGCTTATCCCTTAAGCTGTTTTTCAAGTTAGCATTTTTATTAGATTCTTAACTGTCTTAAGTACTTTTCATGATTTTTCTAGAATTTTTAGAATTAGTTTACTATTTTTAATCAATTTTCTATAGTAAAATCGTTTTTTAATTCATATTAAATAAAATAAAAATCAAAAAAATATATTATTCTTTTTACTGAAAATTTTCTTTGTCATTTAGGATTATAAAAATTAAAATTTTGCATTTGTAGGGCTTAAAGTTGATTACTGTTTAAATGTCCGCGTTTTAATAAAATATCCGTTTTGTTTTTCTGATAATTTTTACCTCCTTATATGTTTACGTGCTTTACATGTTTTATTCGTTTTTATTAGTAGTTATAGAAACCAATTCAAAAATCTTTATAAACCATTCAAAACGCGCGATCACGAACGTTACCGAATGTCAATTCATGCCTCGTCGGGATACGACTCGGGAAGGTTTTAGATTTTACTTTGGATAAAAATAATCTTCTAGAATCCTCGCGAAACACTTACTATACTATTATTGACTTATCCTTATACTATATATTTTACGTATACGTATTTGGAGACGGACCAGTTTCAAAGAACCTGCAAGCTGGTGACAAAGGTGATTCTTATGTTATGTATTATTATCACAGTGTTTCAGTTTGTACCTGTATATCTCAAAAGTAGTTGAAGTTTAATTAATGAAATGTTTTTCCAAGAAAAAGATTTATAATTGCCTCTTTGGTTCAGTGTCTTATTATCGGATGGTAAAGCTTGTCCATGGAATTATGAAAAAAATGAAAAAAAAAAAAACAAAAAGGGGTGTTTTCCTTCTGCCATGTCCCCAACTCATTAGGTACTTCATGCATTTTAAGCCATCCCGACTAGTTACACTTTATTGAAGTGGTTATCACATAGCCATGTGTCTTATATTGTAATTTAATACGTGTGTTGAACATGTTGTAGACTTGCAGGCATTAACCTGATGTAGGAAAATAGCTATATCTATCTGAGGACCGGTGTATAATAATTAGTGTTGTATTGTAGCTGATACAGTGGATGTTTTAAACTAGTTAATGGATATCTACACTCCTGGCTACAAAATCGACCCTTAATGTTCGTATCCCTAGTAAAGATACATGTACATGTCTTTTACCATTTGTCACTTGTTGCAGCAAGTGACAATGTACTGTACATGTAAAGTCTTTACCATATATGTCTTTAAAGAGATGATACATGTACATGTACCTGTACATGTATATGTCTTTACCATGTAGTCTCATCATTGCTTAGCAGTTGACTCACCACAACCCGATAACAACCCAACAACCCAACCCAATTCAACCCGACCCATTTTGACCCGAAACCTGATAACCCGATATGTTATAGGGTCGGGTTAGGGTTAATATTCGGGACACCAAAACCCGAATCAACCCTACATGATCAACCCGACAACCCGACCCGATAACACCCCTACTCACAATATATATCTCACAAATGCATCAAACGAGGCTTGAACCCACATCCTCTAGGTTGGGGGAGAACACACATACTACTAGACCAAAGGCTTTGGGTAATTAGTAAAATAATCTAGAATTGGTTTTACTAAAACGCCCCTTAAAATTAAGTCAATTTTCACTTTTAGTCTAAAACACTTAAAATTTACCCCCATCAAACATAATCTACAATTAGCTTTACTAAATCGTCCTCTCAAAATTAAGTCACTTTTTCACTTTTAGTCCAAAACACTTGAAAGTTAAACAAAGACAATATAAACAAACAATAAACAAAGAACAAAACAAAAAAGAAAAAACAAAAAAAAAAAAAAGAAAAAAAAAAAAAAAAAAAAAAAATTAGAAAACAAAAACACCCCCACCACCCCCTCCCCCCTCAAACATAAATTCGGTTTTTTAACTTTAAATATAGTAAATTGATTGATGTGTAACACGTAATTCGTAAAAATAGATGTTAGTTTTGATTTTAAATGTGCACAATATATTCTATGATTCTTATAACATGTGAAGTCTCTTAAAAAATACGATGTTTTAACGACAAAGAAACATTTATAATAAAAAACGTTTTATACCAAAGGCGTCGAAGCGAAGTGCGAGTAGCCAAAATACGTATAGTATGTATATTAAAACAGAATAAATTACTAAGTTATACTAACTGGTTTTTAAACATTTCCCGAAGTCAACACTAATGAGCCAATGTACCGCGAAAAAACCGCGAAAAAACCCTATTTTTGATGATATTGTTTTGTGTTCTTTTAATTGGTGTTTAGCTAGAGGTAAAAGCTCTTTGAATTGGGATAGCTGGCTTCAGCACCCATATTTGATTTCTTTGTAATTGTCTAGCTCCTTGCTAGTGGTTCTAATAAAGTTGCTGTTAAAAAAAAATGAGCCAATGTACCCATTATTCAAAGGAAGTAAAGACTAATGGGTCAATGTACGCTAATAAACACTAATCAAATTCAACATATTTATTAGCAAGTAATTACGTGTAAAATTAATTTTCTACGTTTGTATTAAACTCATCAGTAAAGTTCTATAGCTAAACTCGATATGATATGTGTTGCGTTGAATAGTATTAACACTAATACACATGATTAAATCATTTTTAATTATTGTAACAAAATTGCCTAACATTATCAAAACTAGTACAGTATATAATTTTCAAACTAAATAGTATTATTTATGTCTAAACACGGAGACTAAAGAAACAGAGATAACATGAAAACAAAAGTTCAAAATCCCATGGACCTTCGATTAGTTTCATTTGCATAGCTACTCCTATAACAAAAAACACCATAACATGACTGATATCCACTCCACATCATGATCGATCGGCTGCCCTCATAGTCACCGACCGCTGCACCATATAAAGTCGACTTCCCTTCATTATTATTCGATCTCCCACTTTATTCCGCTATGATCGCTCCTTGCCTTTTACCCCTATTACGGACAATGATGATATCGAGATCATGTTTCAAGTACTTAATCTATAACAGGACCTAAGTATTAGCGCTGTCATATATTCTCATAGCTATCATTCCATTTGTACCGGCTAGGTCTCAAGATCGTACCGTGGTCTATGATACCATGTTGAATGTTAAACTCTGTGAGGTGTTATGTGTTTGTTCATACCCACCATGTTGAAATACCAAAAGTGAAATACCCATTAAACCGCAAGGACCAAAACAACATGTTTTTGAACTGAAAGTGAAACAAAAGTATTCCTTTTAAACTAAAACCTAATGTTTTTTTGAATTTTGGACAAAAAGTGAAAAACACACCAAACTAGGGCTGAGCATATAGACCGTTCGACCGGACCGGAAAACCGGACCGAACCGGACCGACCAGGCCGGACCGAACTTATTTCGGTCCGGTGTTTTGGACCAATTCGGTCTTCGGTCCGGTCGGTCCGGTCCGGTCCTACCAAAAACCCGAGATTATGCCTTATAAGACCGGACCGGACCGAGGACCGAACCGGACCGGACCGACCCGGACCGGACCGTACCATTTCGGTCCGGTCCTCGGTCCGGCTTTTTAGACTATTTCGGTCTCGGTCCGGTCCGGTCTTAGCCGGTTCGGTCCGGTTTTAGACCGTTGCTCACCCCTACACCAAACCACAAAGACCAAAAATGTACCTTACTCAAAAATAAATTTGTGGGTGGGTGAGGCCCAAATGGCTTGAGCTGTGGTTTGTATGAAAGATGGTATTTTAAGATGTTGTGTTAAAATGAGGTGGTGTGACACAACTGGGGCCCAAATGGCATGGCAAAGCAATGCCATGACACCTTATGCTCTCTTAGGTAGGGGTGCTCACGGTTAGGGATGGCAAAAGCACTCGAAACGGATGGGGAAAACCGAAACCCGAACCGGTTGGGTCGGGTTCGGATGCGGGTACGGGTATTGATAAAAGAATTTAGCCGGGTACGGGTTCGGTGACGGGTTTTGATAATAGCCGCCCCGATTACCCGTATCCGTTTACCCGAATTCGTATCCGCTTTATTGTTATTATAATTAATTAAAGTATATATATTATTACATATAATTTCTTCCATTGTATTTTTTATATAATTATTTTTATTATTTAACACATTTGAATGTTACATAAATTATTCGAAAGCGTTAAATCGTTTAATACGGTATTCGTTTTCTTTAACTTTTAAAAAATTTGAATATATAAGGGTGTTTTGCATTATTTTTCGATGAATTTTAGTGTGACTTAAACTTGATACCGTCATTTTTCTATAAAAATAGTCAATTGGTAATACCCAATACCCGCGTGGAAACCCGAAAAACCGATGGATAATATTAACCGGATACCCAAAGGGTAATGAGGCGGGTACGGATGTGGATATTATAAACGGGTGCGGGTACGGGTACACTAAAACCCGCCCCGAACCCGACCAGTTGCCATCCCTACTCACGGTCCGAAAACCGGACCGGAACGAAACCGAATTGGTCCAAAACGCCGGACCGAGGACAGGACCGAAATACGTTCGGTCCGGTCCGGTTTTCCGGTGTGATCCGATCGACGGTCCAATATGCTCAGATAACTAACTACGACAGAGAGTTGTTAAGTAATTTTGTGTATCATGTGACTATATATAGGATATGTTTGATGACACGTAGCAGTAAGCAGTAAGCAGTAGATGTCTGTTTAAAAAAGGTGTTTGATAACGTAATTGTAATTAAAAGTGTAAAATTACAAAAAATGACATATGACCTAATTAAAGAAATTATAAATTTTATATTTGAGGGTATAGTTGTAATTTTATAATAAATTGCTAAGAGCAGTTCTGAAATGTTTTTTCAAAAAGCATTTAAGACTGGAGCGGTTAAATAATATTCAAATGCTTTTTTTTGAATGGCAGATTTTTATTAAAACACTAGCATATTGGATATTCAAATGCTTGTTTCACGAAAAGCTTTAAATTTTGAGATTTAATAATATATTTTATTGTTTCATGAAAGACAAAAATATGTACTCACACTTTTATTGTGTGATTATAAATTCTCTTTTACCTATGACTTTCTACATACACTTTTTAAGTGTAGGAGAAACATATACTACCTAAAAAATTTAGTGACATTTCTTATACTTTTAATGACACTTTTTAAATGTTAATCACGCTTCTTTTATATATCACTGGTCACTGGATCACAATAATTTTTTAGTGAAAGTTCTATCACTTCTACTAGGCATGTCTTTTGGATAAAATAAATGGGCTTCCATTTGTTTGGCCCGGATATCAGTCATTCTGGGCTTCTAGGCTACTTATTTAAGAAGCATAATTGTTCGCGCATTGCTGCGAGACGTTAATTTTTTTTCACTATTATTTTTTTTCTTAGCGTAGGGCGGTTTTTGACTGCATAATAGCCGGACCTTCGGCGCTTTGTGGCGAGGCTTGTTTTTGTGCGATTTGATTACATAGCCCGCGCGTTGCCGCGCGACATAATTTTTCGCAATTTGTTTCGAATGAATATTGAGTGGAAATGTACCCACGCGTTATTGGGCTCGTTTTGTTCGCAATTCGAAGATCTTTCCGCGGATATTTTTTATCCGAATGAATCGGTAGATATGTGTTATATATTTGATAAATAAAGTTTATTATATAAAATAGTCGTAAATAGTTAAAAGTTGATGGTACGTTTTGTAATTTTTTTAAACTTTGGGGCGGCACATTTTTTTTAACGATGAAGTGGAGATGTGTTGGGCCATGGAGACTAATATGGGCCAGGGAAGTTAGGCCACATAAAAAGGGAAGAAATGTCCCAGTCTTAAACGACGACGTTTAAGGCCAATTTGGAGTATATATATAACTAATTCATTTACGTACTTGAACCTGGAATTTGTAAAAAAGAATCATATAATCATATATGTTCTTAACAAATTAATTCTTCTAATTTTGCCTACAAAATTGGAATAAGAAATAGAACCAAGTCATCCTACTTTTGATGATCAATAACTAATGGTAAATTGGTAATTAAAAGAAGCTTTCTTTACAAATATTATGGAATTTTGTCTAGGCTAAGTCATATATTAAGAACATATTGCCTCATATCGAATACATGTATATACTAATAGTTTGATTTACGTTCATATTCTTGCTCTTCAATGGTGTCATATGATCATGAGTCTAATTTCTTTCGGTTTGAAAACTAATGTAGACATTGCTACTGTAATGGAATGATAATAATAAAAAGTTGATATTTGTAAGAGGGAGACGTACCATGAGCCATAGGCTCGCACCGAGCTAACAGCCGGAAAAAAATTCGCGCCATCGACACCGTGGCTGGCACCATTGTGTCTCGCGCCGTGGCCACCAGCCAACGCCAAAGGTAATTTTTTTTTTGAATTTGAACGTTGGGCAACGGGTGAATTTTTGGGTTTTGAATTTTTTGACCGTTTTTTTACTAAATACCGAATTTTTACCCATTAAAAATCCTATAAATACCACATTATTCTACCATATTTTACATACTCTTCCAATATTATTTATAACACACAATTATCTACTTCTCTTATTTTTTTTCCTCCAAAATGAATCCCAACAATCCCAACACTCCATGGATAACCGGTATGCTCAACGACCCCCAAAACCAAATTCCGGGCTCTTCTTCGGCTAATCCCAACCTTAACTTTCCCAACTATAACCCGTATGTTAATCCCGATCACCAAATTCTCTTTCAACAATGGCAACTACAACAACAAATGTTTCATGCCAATATTTCTCAACAACAATCCGGTAATTCCCAACAACAATCCGAAGCTGAAACACAACAACAAGAAGAAGAAGATGAGACGACCCCGACTCCGTCGTCTAAGAAGCCCGGTTCACGTGGGAAACGTGTAAAAAAAATGGCGACAAGAAATGTTGACCCGGAACCGCAAGCCGAAACCGTCAAGGTTCGCACTTTTTGGAGCCAAGACGAGGAGTTGCTTTTGGCGAAATGTTTTATACAAATTTCCGAGGATCCACGAATCGGTTCGGATCAAAAAAATGATACGTTTTGGTACAAAATTCTTGATGCATACAACGACCAAGCCGGGAAACGAGGCATTCCGATTCATACCAAGAACATGTTGACGGGAAAGTGGTCTCCCATGAATCGAGAAGTCTCCAAGTTTAATTCGTTAGTGAATGAAACGAAGACTATGAGTGAGGAGAATGATGGCAATTTGATGACGCGTATCGAAATCTTGTATCAAGCACGGGAGAAATCGGATTTTAAGCACAAGAGTGCTTGGAACTTTTTGAAAGGCAAACACAATTGGAACAATCCCGAATCGACAAATGCAAGACGAAACCGTCATCGGGTTACCAACAACGAACCCGAGCTATTTGGAGACGACGAGTTGCCTCGTCCGGCCGGCCTACATAGGATTGCAAAGAGCCAACGTTCTTGAAACTCTACCGCAAGTTCCGGTTCAAACCCGCAAATGTTTCAAGAAATGATTCAACAACAATACGAGCTAGACCGGAAGGAAATTCCCGACCATCATCTTCTTTCTCAGCAAGAGATAGAGATGGAAACCGTGAGGGAGGTCCATTCAAGTAGTCACCCCATGCGGCTGCTGAATGCCAAGACTTGCACACCCGAGCAAGAATGCATTAACACTTCGTAAATATTGGCTTTTCGAGACGGCACATTTTTAGCGATTACGGATGTAGACAAAAATTTCACTTTCTTGGTCTCGTCTTTGACCAAAACCTATAGCGACTACATTTTGATTTTTAGCCGCTACATGTAATAGCTAAAAGTCTGGTAGAAGATAAAACTTTGGGTTTGTATAATATTTCAATTTGACTGTTACTTATAGCGATTACATGTAGCCGCTATAAGTATGGAGACGAAAACCCGAAGAACACGAATCAATAGACATGTTTCATTATACTAGAAGATCGTTTATAATATCAAGCTCAAGTTAAATTAAGATTTAGAGTCGAACTCTAGAGACAAAGTGTTACGAACTCGAGTTTATAAGATTTCAACTCAAACTAGTATCAAGATTTTCGTGTCCGTACGTGTGTACAAAGTTTTGGGTTAAGTCGGTATGAAAGATATGACTCAGCTCGTAACTTTTCATCTCATACCCTTCTTAATTAAGTCTTTTGCAACTGTTGTTGTGTTCGACTTATTTAACTCTTAAGATCGAACATCAAACTTGTTCATCAAATGACATCTAATCTGCTAAAATATAATGTTAGTACGTTTTGAGGGACAAACACATAATACATGTTGTATATAGTTTGAAGGAAAAAAACTAGCAATTTACCGGTTGACATTGTTCTCGATTGAGTCATAGAAGGAACCTTGATCGGTTATTGACGTCTGTAACATTGACAACGTTACTGTGTATATGCTTCAAATTAAAGCTATTGCATTTATATTGTTCGGCTAAAAATATAAACATATAATTTAAGTTTGAATGTTATATGGATGAAAAGGGTTCTGGTAGGCAAAGGGTTTGTGTTTTTTGGTTCGGTCAATATTAAACGGTTTAGTTAGGTCCGGTCAATATATTGTGATTACAATTTCAAAACCCTCACTTAAGTAGTATCCTCACTTAAAACCGGGTAGTAACATGGCCCGCCCGACGGGCGGGTTCGGTTCATAAATCTTTTCTTGATATATAAGCAGTATCCGCACTTAAAATCTCAAGCAATCAATATGAAAGAAATTCATGCTACAATTACTAACCGGCCATATTTTGATGTAAGTGAGAAAATTTATTGGCAGGTGAAGACAGTGGGTTATTTCTTTGTCATACCTCTTCCCATGTGCTTGAGGCCAATGGGTACTGCGTGGAGATGCTCTTACTGGTCTTGTCCACCAATGCAACTGAAATAAATATACATAAAATAGACAAGATCAGAAGCAACATGTTTGAATGTTATACTCCACAATGGCCAGAATTCTTACGAGTATTCTCATCAATATAGTTATCTAAGAAGTACTATTATTATAGATATGATTCCGAATTATATGTTCGGTTAGAATAGTTAAATAACTTCATCTGCATGCATACGC
>BQNB010059104.1:0-37470 GCA_026074375.1 Tanacetum coccineum | reverse complement strand
AAATGTGTGATTTTAGTCATTTCTCACCACTTCTTATTTTAATTTACTTCTCACTGGATCCCTACTATATATATATATACACACACACACACACACACACACACACTAGTGGCTAAGCCCGCACGATAGGCGGGCATGACTTGTAATTACTGTTTATATTTTTTTGGTAATTATTGAATTTTAAAAATTGTATTATATAAAGAATTTTTTAAGCCATAGTAACAATGTTTGTCAATTATTTTATGGTTTTTAAAGTAACTAGAAAGATCTTAATATCAATATTTCCATCAAATAGGTCAGATTTATAAAGTAGTTATTCTTATGCATACCCAAACATTTACCGACCAGATGTAGAGAGCAATATGAGTTTTAAGCTTTACTTATAGAGCTTAGCACGCTCTTAGACAATATGAGATGTTCGCTTCTCTTAGTATGCACACCCTGTTTTATGTGAGCTCGACCCAACGAGGGTGCTTCAACGCACCACAAATTAACCTCTTTTGACCGGTTAACTACCTACATAATTTGTCATCTCTAAGTTGTAATTCCGGTTCACCAAAGCTCATCGGTTCTTAATGTCAGCTTACTTGATTTGACATGGCTTGATTTATTGTTAAACTTAGAATGTGAGCTTGATCACTACCACCAACATTCTATTAACTTTGTGCAGTAAGAGTAGACACACCTAATATTATCTTTACTCAAAGTCTTTAAACACCACTCCATCTCTTGGTCTTGGGCGATATGAAATTTTAAAGCTTTTTAGCTTTATTTCTCGAGATGTGCTTTCTTAACTACGGTATGTATCTTCATGCTACTTGTACTTAAAATATGAACATCCCTTTGAATTGTACCACTGCCATTAGGAAAATTAATCAACTAATTTTTTGTCACAAGCTACATTGAGAAAAGAAGTAAAATCTTACATGGCAATGAACTTTCCGTCATATGATACACTAAAGGCAGATATCGTGTCCCGGACAATGAATTTTGAGCTAATACATTTCCAAGTTGTGTTCCAATTGACGATATATCATCCTCGGTCTAGCAAAATCGAACCAATATTCACAATGATCAGTTATGCAGACTACGTAATACACCACATAATCAGGAAAAAATGGCCATGATATTTTCTATTTAGTGATCTCTGAAAATAAAGTATCATTTTTTCTGGTAACACGTCAATCTGAATATGTATCCAGCACATTAAGGGGGTAATATAGCATTCGATTAATAGTCAAATGAGTTTTCTTGGCTGTTTGTTCACAATGATCAGTTCATGAGACCAGGTTGGTAGTCACACCTAATCAGAAAAAAATGGCCTAAATTTTCTCTTTGTGATCTCTGAACTAACAGTAGCCTATCTTTTTTTTTGTAAAACGTCAATCTGAATATGCATCCAACACATTAAGGGGGTAATGTAGCATTCGAATAATAGTCAAATGAGTTATAGTGAATTGCTTTTCTCTTGAACCATAGTGATAGTCATGTTCTCAAACCGTGTAAATGAGACAGTTTCCAGAACTGTTGCAGACTCATTAACCCTTATCCTTTGTTGTGAATCCAACACTGAGGTTGCCACCCAATACTCTCCATCAGTTGCAGCCCGCTTTATATTTTTCACGTTCCCCACAACCAGTAAGTAATACCTCAGTTGTGCCTACTTTTGGTCCCTCCAACCAATACCTTATGCTAGTCTTGTTCACATACCCTATAACTAAAACACAGTCTTGGTAAATATTAGCAGTGGGGCCACCTACCCCTGAAAGCCTGCTTAATAAAATAGTTACTGATTATATTATTTGGATGTTTTCAACGAGCCTCCCATATAAGTCAGGGTTAAATCCTGGTAGTGTGATTATTTCTAACAAAAAGAAACCTTTACAACTACACCACACACTCACCACAACTCCTTATTTCTTGCTATCGTAACCTGTTGCGGCGTCCCTGCTTTGATCCCCGAACAAGGTTTGACACGCTTTTTCCAATATCATCTACATGTATTTCCCATGAGCTTCTATCCTTAACTGGAGATGTCTGTGTACCTGCACTTAAATTTTGAACTGAATTAAAAACCATTTCCTTTATGTTTAAATTTTTTGGAATTCTGACTTAGTCCTCGAGACAAAAGCTAGCTCACAAAAAATATATACTCGATAACGACTGAAAAGGCATTATATATCAGAATGATTTATAAGAATACAAAGTGGAATTTACATATAGAATGGCTAGTGTACGTAATTAGTAGGTTCAATTTAATACTTCATATGTGAAATCATGCCTAAGTAACTGAAGTTTCTACCTACAACAATCCTGAAATTTACACTATTGGCATAAGGATGGATGACGGAACTTGGCAGACGACTGGACTAAATGAAACCACCAAAGGTTGTTTGCCTAGTTGTGCGACCTACTGAGACTCCTTTTCCATAGACATGATATCATTATATGTTTGCAATAAGTTGTATATAGAGACGCAACGAACTCATATCTGTGAGTGAAAAACGTAGGCTTATACTACTTCGCTGATCATAAGTTTATAATCACTTGAACAGTTCAATATTAGTGCATGATAATTACCTCTAATTGTTCAATAAGCCTTCTTTGCACCTCAATCTGCATCCTAATTGCATCACGAATTCAAGTCGATCAACATTTGCTTATAAAATTTGAAGACATCAATAAAAGGCAACGAATGATCATTTACTATATATACATACTCACTCATACTTCGTCCCAACGGTCTAGAAGAGGATGCGTTAACGTTCCTTTGAACTTCCATAGCAAAATTTATCCAGAATACGTACATAAGATAATCATTTGCAACACCACTTAATTTTACAAACTTAAGCACTTTACACCATTATTAATCCCTAATTCTGCAATTATAACATCATTCTCAATATCTGCAGTAGTGAATGTGAGGGCCTTTTGTAACTTTCTTTGAGAGAAAACTTCAACCTCTATCATGTACAATGCACTCACGGGCCTATGGTCTGATAGCCTAAGTTCAGACCTTCTGTAGCTCAACTGTCTAATTCCTTTCCCAAATAAAAGTATTCGGTCACACCTGAAATGAAAACGTTAGACCACTTTTCTGTGTCGAGTTAAACAGTATCATCATACCAATGTATCTTTAAGATGCCTACCACGATGGAGTTCGTCTTCCAACTGTAAAGCCGTAAAGATAATACGAAATTACCTGTTGGAGAGAGAGAGTTCTTGATGAGTCGATGCTTCTTGCAACACTTTCTTGTGCTTTATCTCCGGTTCCCTTGTCTGAGTATTTACCTCCTCTTTTTGAGCTAAATATTCGAAATTTTATGTCTAAAATCAGACATGCCACATGAGCAGGCCATGGGGTCAAGCTAATCCTACAGTTATAATTAATATTCTTTGTACACAAAGACCTTCACATACACAGGTCATTACACACTCACATTAAGGTTTCTCGTTTGGGTTCAAATCATATAAGGTTGTTAAAATAAGAGTAAATTGCATAAATCGTCCCTAAAGTTTGGTCAAATTGCATGTTTTGTCTAAAACGTTACGAAAGTACAAGAATCGTCCCTGTGAGGAAACATTTGGTGCAAGTATTATCCCCGCAGGGACGATACTTGCACCAAAGGTTTCCTCAAAAGTTTCCCTACAGGGACGATACTTGCACCAAAGGTTTCCCACAAGGACGATCCTTGCACTTTCGTAACGTTTGGGACCAAACATGCAATTTGGCCAAACTTTAAGGACGATTTATGCAATTTACTCTTAAAAGAATTAAGTACCAAATCAAGACAAGCCTGAGGTAAGTATCCAAACAATGGTGTCATGAATTAAGTACCAAATCAAGCCATCTTGGCAGCAACATGACCATCTTTATCTCTCACTGTCCTTAAGGTTAAAAAGACCCTAAAGGCTTACAGGACACCAGAAACCATAAATTTGATCAAACTCGTAACAAACATATAAAATTTGATCAACACGCGTTAACAAAACTATTCTTCAGAAAGAGTTAACATAGTTTCATTTTTCTATTCACTTGAAGTAATGAATCCACTTAGCTTATAGGAAGCGTGTTCAAGAGAAGATAGTTCGTCATTGGACCGAGTCCCCCAACAACCGGAGTGATTGCTGAAGCAACCTTACTTGCCTCTTCATAAAATTTGTCTCCAACTAGTCTATATCTTCTTGTGCATTCAGCATCCTATTGGGACAAAAAGAAGGCAATATTATACCAAAACCATCACTTACGAAGCCCATTTCTGGACCAACATTCCTTTCCATACTAATGAAATTTATTTGCCTACTTGAATATAATAGAGATGAAAACTGAATGATGAGATAAAAACTTACCAACATCTAAAAATATATATTTACTACTTATACACAAAAAAATTACTTTTATGTCTGCAATCATCCCCTCAAAGTCTAGCATCATTGAAAACATTCTTGTGATTACCTGCACACATGATTTTTTTGCAACATCTAATCAGCTTTCCTACATAAAATAACTAAAAACAAACCGAATTCGTGTTAGAATCTGTACCCCAAGTTGGAGCTGATATAAGAACTTTAGCTCCAGGGAAGTAACGCTCAATCAGTGTTGCAGCAACACGAAGGGACCCTGATACGTGGTCCATTAGGGTTTGGATTATTTTGGGATAAAATTTCAAACTTGTAATTATCTTTAAAAAAAGACTGTTGTGTTTTTTTTAGATTGAAATCTTTTTAAAATAATTTCCAAATCTTGTTAAGAAAAGATTACTACGTTTTTCTTTTGGTTCAAATCTTTTCTAAATAATGTATCATTATCAATATATTTTCCAAATTTAACTCTTATATATTTTTAAAAGCATAACATATTTGATTTTCATTGTATATCACAACTTCTGGCTTAGTCTATTGGTTGAGGTGTTTGTTTCTGAATTAGCAGACTCAGGTTCAAATCTTGCAAGGGGCAAAATTTGTAATTTTTTTAAAAACCGAATTTTACATAAAAAACGTGATTTATAAAAAAAACATTTATTATAACCACGAATTTTACCAAAAAAATAAAAAATAAAAAAATCTTGATGACATGGCCTGCGTGATGACGTGGCGTTATGACGTGGCATAAAATTGTCAAATGCCTCATGTTATATATAATACTAGTTGCAAAGCCCGCCCGATGGGCGGGCTTGCCTTGTGAGTATCGAAGGAATAAATTAAGTAACGGTTAATGAATTAAGAACATCGTAAAAAATTTATACAGCTAATAACAAAAAAAGAATTGAATGGTAATACGATAAGAGAAAATAAAAGTTAATTATATATATCCGTCATTGCAAAGTATATGCTTTTAGTTCAAATTCGAAATAAAGCTTCTTTATACACAATGTTGGTTGTTGAATTTGTTTATTTATCATTTCTATCACAACATAGAATCTTCAAACCCTTCTGCTCTTGACCCTTGAGACAACGATATATAGTTGCCCATGAGAGAAAACTGGCCTCTGAATCATTATTCCTATCGATTGAGTTAAAGATTTTGAAAATCACATAGATTAGTGGCATAACCAAAACTTATAGACGTTAAAGTTTATATATAAAATTACACTATCCCTTACTTATTTATGGAAGATTCAAGATCATGTTCGACATCCACCTTTTTAAGCGTTAGCTTCAAGACTTTAATTTTATCATGACGCAAGAGTTCGGCCATAGAAAAAGCGACAAAAACATAATATACAGCTAGACGAATATATTTACATTATTATTTAATTTATGTATCATAATGATTAATTAACATCTCACCAAAATGAAGATTAGTGTCCTGGGTTACGATGTTTCAATTGACAATGTATTAGTAGGAGTGTTGACAAGACTTACTTTTACTTGCACTTTTGTAAAGAGTAAGTGAAAGGTAATATGTTTTGTAATAGTTAAACATATTCTTACTCTTTTGGGGTGAGAATATATAGGTCTTGCCGACATCTTTTTTTCAACCATACCTCTCTATGTAGCTAAAATCCATGGATACCTTTAATTAGTGACAAAATATATAATGTCATTGAACTCTGTATGTAATCACCTGATTGAACTTTGTCTTTGATTTATAACAACTGGAATTCCGGCTCACGCGTTGCGGCGGGCGTGTTCTTTTTGAATTGTTTAGCGTATGTTTCGTTTCAAAATTTTCTAACACATACGGTTAAATCGGCTGAATCGAGTAGTTTGGTATGGTTAAAAAACATGGTACAACTCATTTGCTTGTTGTAAAAGAAATGGTTGTGAGGCTGTTATTATTGACCTAGTTTATATTTTCATTTCTTGAAAAGAAATAAAGCTAATTTTATGAAGACGCGACATTAAATTAAGCTAAATGATTATAATCAAAACTATACCAAATACCAACCTGAAAATTCTTTAAACACGACACCATCAACGATGACCCAAATCTAATTTTACTTAAATAAGATATTTGTTAGTAATGAAACAATAAACATGTGATCAACAACTTCGATGACCCTTAACTTGACATGATTGAATCTCAGGGGCTTTTTGGATAACCTTCTTAAGAGAATCAAGTAAATCACTTTGATTATAAGATTCTTCACTTCAGTTTGGTATCTTTGCCAAACTTGCGCAACTTATCAGATATTGAAATTCTTATTATGGATGGCTATTCTTTTCCCACATTGATACAATCTATCAAAAAATTTGCAAAAAACCTAGAGAATGTTGGACTAGGGTAATTCCATTTATGCGACAAACGCTTTTGTGCATGGAAAGGTCTTGGATGATGTTATTTCGGTTTTTTTCTCCATTGACCTCCAAGTGAAACGATGTTTAACAACAAAAAACAAATGAAACTAAATTTCTGTAATTGCCATTTATTAGATTTCTTACTGTTTTTTACTCCTGTGCTTTCGTCTTCTCTGTACTCATTCACTTTTCACTTATCTATAATTATAGATTTAAAACATATACTGTAGTATCACTTGAAAAAAATGCTATGGCTATGATAAGCAGACACTTATATAAACCATATAGGTGTCTAAAAAGTGCACGTATTTCCCAGCCTACATACACATATGAACAGATAGAATCTGCTAGTTGTTTTGTTACAAACATGTGTGTGGCATATCTATGCATACGCCTGTACAATTCGCCATTCTAATGTTATACAAAAAGCTTTAACACAACCACCCATAGTGTTATATGCTTTCCTAATTCGTAGCCAATGTAGGAAGGGATGTAGCATTTTAGCTGCGCGGTGGCGGATGTTTGTCCACCTCTCATGGAATAGACCGAGACAACTCCTTAGGAGCTAAAATGTATCCCCTGTTAACAAAAACAGAAAAGGAAAAGGAAAAAAATTAATATACAAATAATACTTGTTACATACGATACAAAGTTACATAATATAGTTGTAGGAAAGACGACGTGAAAAATACATGACAGAACAAAAGCTTCAAGAGGCCGAGATTCGTAGAAAGAGCATTTCTCCGTTGGTATGAAAACGAAAGGGTCTTTCAGCAAATTATTATGAAGATCATAAGTCGTTGTTCGACATCGTCATAAGCAATCTGTGGCTGGTAGATCAAAGAAGATATGCCTGTATCCAACGTTTTTTGGAAGAAAAAAAGACAGTTAAATATAAGAACAAATTATAAAACCATGTTTTAAAGTAAAAATAAGTTTTCACCTTGAAATTCAATATTACTTGACCCCACATCTTGAATATTCATATAATGTTCATCGCCGAATCGTCAGAATATTTTTTATATTATTAAATTTGACGCATTCTTGGAATGAAAATTTAGTTGTGCTCTGCGCCTTTTGAAGCGTAGTTGCAGCTTGATTCATATGCTATGGGTTAGACTCGGCTGTTATAAATGTACCTAACCAACTTCGTGTACGTTGTTAGGACCCATTTTCCCTGTCGTGTGTTTACACCTGTTCAATATTACGTTATATAAGTAAGCATTTATGCAATGTTCCAATTGACGCATTAAGATGAAGCTTAAATGAAAGTTCAAAAATAAAAAACTACAAAACTAAAGACAAACAAAAAGTTAATAGTTACTATTTGTTTGCCATATCTTGTTTTTCTCTCATTTAGTCAAGGAATTTTCCCACCTGAAAATACACTATCAACAGTATCATTTGTATATCTTTTTAGTACATCGCTGAGGGAGTAGACCTGATGATCTCATATTTTGAGTGAATAACTGCTTTAAAAAGGATGGATATACATCGTGCAATTGGTGATATTGAACCACAATGAAAAGGTTTACAACGTGTTTACTAATCTTATGGGCATAAACGATATCAAGTGTTCGACGCTCATAGACGATAAAAATTATTTGTTGCACTTGGCTGGGCACCTGGCACCCAAGCATAGTCTATATTTTTATCTAGTACAGTTACATAAAACCAAAATGAGACACAACATGATGGTGTTATGTCCATGACCTATGTCGTGGTGTAGGATAACACACAATATGTACATTTCTACGTTTTTGCATTAAATGGATTTGTATATCTATTATGAGCTCCCAGTAGGTGAGCTCTTTTACACTTTCTATAGTTGAGACATGGCGCACTCGTTTGCCAGTAACAAATAACAAAATCATTTGGTAGAGGGAAAATGACCAAGAAAGGTATCCACTTGTTTTTCAATCATCAGACGGATTGTCAGTTCAAACTTTGTTCCAAAATTAGATTTCTACAGTTTTATTTCCATTTTTTTTGCTAATTAACAGAACAAAATCAAAAGAAGTACAAGTTCGCCACTAACATGCTATGACCAACGCAACTTCCGGTTAAGATAAATTACATTAGTGAACATTGAAGTATGTTGTATGATCAATTAAAAAGACACTAAAAGCTGTATTATTTCTCTCCTCTAAAAGGAGACTAAAATTAGTCATTTACCATATACTATGTTTAATACTCTGTTATGCATTATAAATTAGACATGAACTTGCATCTATATACTTCTAAATATTGATGAAACAAAATCTATAAACAATAGTTGTATGAATTAACAAATAAGACACTAAAACTGAATCTACAAAAATGTGTTAGCTTACGTTTGCCTAGTGGTGCTAATACAGTTATGCAACATACCTGACATTAATGAGCTCTTAATTCAGTTTGTCAGAATATGGGTACCGAGGCTACGACGCACTATTGCCTCAAATCTTCTGGTTGCATCCTCGTCGTCAGCTTGCAGCTGCATAACATCACAACAACATATAAGGGGATGTTTGGATACGTGACATGAAAGTCATTATGCATTTTTAAATAATCAAATATGTAGTATAAACACTATAAATCTATATCAATAATTAAAGTCCACAACCGAGAAACCGACAGACAATAATACTAACCTGCTCATTCCATAAACTTATGTCAAGAAGCTTATAAGTACTTATTGAGGCTGACCCAAAAGTGATTCATTCAAAAATATGGTTTCCTACTTTAATATTTAGTAATTTTTAATATCCACTTATTCATGGTTTGATGATTTGATATAAAATGTGATTTGTAGCTAGTGGCCGTAAGATTTGTACCATAATTGGTGTATTCTTAAAAAATGTGTGAAGTATACCTCAGCCTCTTGTCAATCTCTTAAACTACCCCATCCATCTCGAGACTGCCTCAAGGTCTCCGTTAGTAACCTACAAAAAGGATGACACAACTATAGTTATTTTAAGATTATACCACATAAATAAAGGTTTCCTATTTATTTACCGCTGAATCTCGCTATAAAGCTGTATTCCAGATGGCGACAAGATTATACAGTGACATGTACAAAAGCTAAACTTAAACATTGTCAGTTTTATAAACCTCTTAAGAGGGCTTAACCAACTTCTCAATTTTAGCTTCAACCTCCTGATTTTGTCAAACCTAAAAAAAGAAAAAAATATCAAAAACAATCAAGATTTGATCCTTCTTCTTCAAGAATCAGTCATTTTCATTGAAAGTTAAATACCCATTTTTATTCGCCTGACAAAAAATCAATCCTGCAAAAAAAATACCTTTATCATGAACAACCATTAAATTTAATATCTTAAACCCTTCAAAATGAATATATTATCAAAACCAAAAGCTAAAAACTTGAAACACAAACTTTTTCACAACAACACAAACCATTCAAATAGACAAATCCATTCAAATCAAAATCAAAATTAAAAAGCTGAAAAGATTAACAAAAAGAGATTTTTGATGCTATATAATATTAAAGGATGTTCCTTTCTATTGTTTGGAGTAAGCTTGGCATTCGGTGTCATTGCTATAAACAATATCTTGGTCAGTTAGTATCATGATTAGACAACATATGTATAGAAACAAATAAAAAGTAATTAATAAACTACATTGAAACAAACCTGGTGTTTGCTTAACAGTCTTTTTCTTTGAGTGTGATTTGCTTTCCGACTTGATTTGCGTTTGCATTTGTTGGGACTTACTTTCTTTCTGGAAACCAAATTTTGATTTCATCTTGTGTTGTATGTGTGTTATTCAGTGGTAACGTTTTTTTCTGTGCTTTGGTATCTCAAAATCACGTCTTATTTATAATAGCAGATTAGGTTACGTTACCTTAATATTAAAGCTATAAATTAGGACTAAATTTAGTATTGATTGGCATATTATGAAAGTTTGTTATCAATTTTAACCTTAACTGTAGGTGATTGATATTCAAAAGTTTTAAAGGATTGTCTTAAAACGTTTTATGGTGATTGACATCCGATTGGTTTGATTTTAATTAGGAAAGTTTTAAAGGATTGTTTTAAAACGTTTTTGTTCTGTTGACATTTTCAAATTCATACTCTATATAAAATGGCGTTTTTATGGTGATTGATATCCGATTGGTTTGATTTTGATATGGTCTTTCAGTATTTAATTTGAATTTGTATGTAAATGAATACTTTCCTTCATTATAGGTGTAACAATGAAGTTTTTATTTGATACTTAACATTAAAGGATTAGTATTTTGTTTTTGAAATTCTAATCACAAACAGTTAAGTGGCATAGTGGTTATTTGAATGGCAGTTTAGCCCATAGACCCAAGTTCGAATCTTGTCAATAACTTAAAAAAAATATTTGATCCAAAATTTAAAAAATGGTTCAGTATGACACATTAAAATTTTGGTTGCTGAATATGCTTAGGTGGACTACTTAATTGCAAACGTGGCATAAATAGTTGCATATGTGGCATGTTAAATGCTTACGTGACATAAGTATTGCCTAGGTGGAATTCGCATATGCTTATGTGGATTGAAATGTTGCTGACGTGGAAATTCTTTAATAATGATGTGGCAAGTATGTGGATGAGTCATCATTATGACATCCACTTATATATAATGTAAGATTTGTTAGATATTTCAAAAAAAAGTTTGTTATATAAAATAGTCGTAAATAGGAAAAAATATAGAGTAATTTATATAATTTAAATTTTTATAAAATTGTACGTCTTTGACCCATGTAGTTAAATTTCTATAAAAACATACATGCACGCATTCAATAATTGTATTTTCTACACATATGTATCTTAAATAGAACCAGAAATATGTTTTAATAAAATGTTATTTTTTAAAGATTTTGATAAGTATTGGAAATACAAATTTTTTCTGTGAATTATGCACACCTTCAAGAAAAAAACTTTGTATTTTATAATTTTCTCATCAATTCCTTAGAACAATATGTGTTTTAAAAAAA
This sequence comes from Tanacetum coccineum, assembly GCA_026074375.1. Classification (NCBI taxonomy): domain Eukaryota; kingdom Viridiplantae; phylum Streptophyta; class Magnoliopsida; order Asterales; family Asteraceae; genus Tanacetum; species Tanacetum coccineum. The sequence goes on along the minus strand of BQNB010059104.1, from coordinate 25,767 downwards.
AAATATCTTGTCTTATTTAGAAATATGTGTAGAAATAGATTATTGAAGTCGTTTTGGCATGTATGTTTTTGAGGTGCTCGCAGTTCTCGCATTAATTTGATTGGCTGAAAATAATAGTTAATTTATATACACGCACACACACACACACACACACACACACACACACACACACACTCACATGTTATATTATTAAATTTATTAGATACTTATATATATGAATATATATGTATAGTGAATGTTATGTAGGGTTTGTTATTTACGTGTGTTTTCTTGACAATTTATCGTTACATATAGGACAATGAGTTTATACTATGTGTTACTTTTCATTACATGTGGTGTGTCTCATTTTTATGTATAATATGTAAGGAATTTGGGTAAACATTATTAAGGTCATATTGACTAAAAAAACTAATTTTTGTTACTAAAACAAAGTTTATTAATATAAATTTAGCCACAACCATATATAACGGTTTGAATCAGAAGAAAACCGAACCGCCAAAAATCAAGCGTTTTGTTTTGGTTTTATAAAAGCAGAATTATTTCGGTTCGGTCTTGGGTTTTAGCAAAACTTTCCCAAACCGAAACGTTGCACAGCCCCTATTAATACATTTAATTTATGACTCAATTTGAATGGTAAATAACGAACTGATTCTAAAATGGTGCTTCAAGTCTTCTTTTTGCACAACAAAAGCACTATGTTGTCAAAAATCTGAATGAAGCTTCCCATGATAAGTACCACGCACAAAACCGCCACCATTGACAACATATATATTTCAGTCTATTAGCTCACGAAAGTGTCACTTATAGGTAGAACGACAAAGAGAAAAAACCATTGCTTTATTACAATAATTACTTACGGAAGCGAATTCATCTAAGGAAAAGTGAATGCAATTACGACAATAGTGGACATGACTTTGTAATCCTGATGCCATTAAGTATATAATAATCACAGTTTTTTGTGTGTCATTTCAAATATATGCTACGATTTGCGTATGTCACGCATGCGAAATGTATGGTACTGTTTTATATTGATTTGCATGCGTGAAGGTAACAAAACCCCTAGCAAACGCTAAAAAACATCCCTATTCGCTGGACAGCCATTATGCCACTAACAACAATCCGGATGTAGTTTTATTTTACCAAACTCGGTTGTCGTTGACTGTCTGACATGGACGCTAGGGTTAATGTTCAGTAGATTGAATATTTTAAACAGAAAGACCGTCAAGAGATGTTGCCATTTCACAAAGGTACACCTACAACAGGTATTAAAAGAACACGGAATATATAATGTACGCCTATGATTTTACGACTGTCACGCATGTGGGAATATACAACGGGTTGTACATCCGAGCACATGTAACCCCAAGAACACTCTCGAAATCATTCCTAGCGCCGAGTAAGAAGCCTACAATGAAAACGAATGTCTTCCCGCTTACAAACAGTGTTGTTTGGCTTGCTAAACAGACGTACGTTAATCAGTGACTCGGAGCCAGAATTGTTTCAGCTAGGGTGGGCCTACACAAAAAAAAATTAAAATAATATACAAAAAATAGAGTTTTAAGTGTCTGCAATATAGAGTTTTTTTTATTACAAACGCACGTGCCTTGTTACATACACGATTATGGAAACGAATAAATGTTATGGAATTATAGTCTTCGACTTTGAATGGTTGATTTAGAAATTTTGGGTTCACGGTTTCAATATCATCATGAAAAAGAATCATAATTATAGTAAACGAGGCATGCAAACCCGCGCGATGCACACGGGTTGTATCTATTTTTTGATTGCGTACGGTTGTATGAGTTGGGGAGGTGTAAGTACCCTGGTGCACGTAAATGAACTGTGACGCGAAATGTTTAGCTAAATAGTTATCAAATACTTTGAGTTATAAGTTGGTTAAAGGAAGGATATAATGCTATATGTATTTAGACATGGAAATGTTGATGTCGATGTTTGTGGTTGGTTATTTTTGAAAACGCGGTCGCGTATAATGTTCTAGCTACATAGTTATTAAAATAATTTGAGAGTATAAGTTAACATTTTCGTCTAACACCTTTTTGTCACCTATCTGAGTTATAAGGTCTAACCTTTTGTACCTATTGTTCATCTTGTTAGTTTACTTTTTATATTTATGCTTAATTTAACTTTTGCCTAATTATATAATGATGTATATGTCGTTGTTTTGGTGTATATTTTATTGTTTAAAGGTTTTAATTTATATTTTGCCGGACTCAACCCCAAAAACAATATACACCCTTAAACTGGGCAGTGTACCCGACCTGTGGTCAGTTGTTTCGTGGTTAGTAGGGTGCATCCGGATCACTGTGAGAGGAGGTTAAATCTATCAATTTAATGTATATTCTTGGTTATCTAATCTATGTTAATTTATTCTAGTTGTATGTTACAAACTAAGTCAGTCTAAATACCCAATTCTAACGGGAAAAGGGTGGTGTTTTCTGACTTGAGAGTCTGGCAGTTTTGGTTGGTGTCTACATTCATATTCGCAAGACACTGTTAGACCCACGCAAAGCTTAATAGACAAAGAGATACATGGATGCGGAGCGAACCTTATATAGTTAACTGTATTAGAACCTTTAGTATATCGCCAATTAGATCGTGTTTGTTATTAAAGGTTGAATGATTTCTTTCATCCTCGAGGTGGCCATTTAATTCTTAAGACTTGGCGGTTACGTTCATCCTATGACATAGACACATAATTCTTAGTCACAAATAAAGCATCCGCATAAAACATCATTGTTTGCTACTTATAATCTATCATTAGGGGATTAATATCAAGGGTAATAATCATTAATGCTAATGTCCCCTAACCCCACTTACTTTTAAAAAGACTAAATTCTACATAATATACTTTTTTATAATTGTTTTATTATTCTTTTCACAACTCTAGTTTTATTTTTCATTAATATACTTTATATAACTTTTAGTAGTAGAAATGAGTCTTTTGGAAAGTACATTTAAGCATATATGGATTTTATCTTATGATTGTATTTTAATTTTTTTTAGCGTTTTTTTATACACGTTTTTATTCGTTTTTATATAATGTATGTGTAATGAAAAGAAAGCTAGAGTTCGGTAAGAATAATAACAACAAAAAAAGTATAGTATGTAGAATGTGTTTTTTTTAAAGTACATTAAGTATTTATGGATTTTACCTTATAATTCAATGGTGATCTTAGTTAAACCCTTAGTCTCTTAGTGAACGTTACCCTACTTACGTTTAATGGCATTCTATACATAGTAGTCCACTTGTACAATACTATCCATGGAATTTGAAGTTATTTGTTGAATTTATCTACGGTCACATGCTATGTCAACACGATCATTAATACATCGACTATATCCAATTAACTAGTTAAGCCCGAAGCATATCCTTTAGAACAGACTGTAGAAGGACAATAACTTGTGTAACTATTATTCTAGAAGTTTATATAAATCTAATTAAAGGAGAGCTATACAGGACTCTTCGATCCGCTTGGTCATACTTCTTACTTTGCTTAGATCCAGTTGAATGTTTTGGTCGGTATATAAAAGCGCGTAAAAAAGTATAAATTGATAAAAGTAAAATAGCATTCTAACGATAAATCATGAAACTCGCTATAAACAAATACCAAATATTTAGATTCTCATTATAATGGCTAATACCGAAGGTATTAGCCTGTTAATGTCCTATAATATTATACAAGAGTCATACTTTATCAAGTAAACTATCCAGAGTTAACGGAATGATTCGCAAAAAACTGTATGAAATTACAACAAGTTACGGATATTACACGATGTCTCCTATGGAATTGAATACGTTGCTCCGTCTCCTCTTATGCTCTTTTTATCCTCTGAAATCGAATTTTGGGTTTAGGTATCGAGATATGATTTTGCAACACGTATACTCGTTTTTGAGTGGTCTATTTATTAGGTCTGAAGTCGTTGGATACGGTGTTGTCTATTGGATGGGTTCACGGCGTATTGGGATTTCTTGGAGTAGGACACGTTTGATATCTTCCTTAATTATTTTATTGATTTCCATATCTTGATTATGGCGTATTGAGTCCTCTGATTACGGCGTATTGATCTTTAATTTCTGTGGTCTTTGGTGGAGTGCAGGAAGGGATACGGCGTATCTTCCATGATGGATTAGCGTTATTGGTCTTCAGAAACTGTATCTTCAAAATATCTTTCATTAAGCTCCAGAATGCGGTCCGCTCTTTTCTAAGTTTCACTCATTACTCCATAATTACCGCAACTTCTCATATATAAACGATTAAGTAACAATTCTTTGCATATAAATCTATACTCAAAATGGGTGATTTTATCGTGGATAATGATGCTATTAAATAGTTCGTATTTGATGGGCATTTATAAAAATGTATCCTTATGGATATTGTCCGTTAAAGACTTTTCGATCCATTAGAGAAAAGTACACAACCAAACACCTCACTGAATAGAAGGAAGATGAATAAACTCCAATTCACTCAGAACTAATCTATGTGGTTACATGTAAACTAATTCGCTCAATTATCTCGGTTCTCGTGACGAGTATTATTCTATAATAATCTTGGCAAGGATCACGTCTCCACACAAAAGCCATAAGGAGTAACAAGTTTATTAAAGGTAAAATATGGAGTTTTTGTATGGAAAGGCCTTCACGGTTGATAATCTCTACAATCTTTCAACCAGAAAAAGTACCACTCGACAAGGCAGCTGAAGCACACATACATATGTTGTAACAACGACGAATAGACAATGTTGGTGTTTTCGATCACATCCCATTCGAATCATTAATAACCAATGGTTAGGATGAAGAATGATATAGGTAGGAAACCTTCTACTTTCACCAAAATTAATAAAACAACTAAGCAGCTTAGAATGCCAAGTACATGCAGTATCGACGAAATAGACATTGGCACGCTTTCGAACACAGTCATCATTAGCATGAGACCTACGGCTAATCATCAGTGTGAGATGGAAAGTAAAGGTTGTTAGAAATAAAATCAAGAAACAAATAGATTTTAGCCTTTAAAGTACTAGTTGCTTAGACACTTTTTTCTCCGGACGGTACACGATAAAGACACAAACGATTTACAGGTTGATCAAGTTGTAAAAACAAAAACCTATCAGTTGGCGTTTCTCATAACGCAAAAAAAAATAAAACAGATAAAAATAATAAAAAAATAAAAAATAAATAAAAAATATAAAATAAAAAAAAAAAAAAAAATGATCAACTTCTCAATCTTCCTAAAATTTACATACTTTACAAGGAAAGTGACTATCTTCCACTTTGTACCAATACTTACATCTTGATTGTTTTAGGACGCTATATAACGTATAATCGATCCTTCTTATTAATTCCTTCGTAATGCTTTTTGCGAAACGATTATCTTTTAATCTTTCTTTCTCTTTTTTTAACATACTTCAATCGTCGATGTAGTTTCACCATCTTCACATCTTATATAATTCTGGGATAATTTCTTGTTTTTAGGTTTCACCAATAGATGTGACGGAGTAAGATCACAGGAGCTTTGACTACTAATATACATTCGTAATTTGCAATGTGCAAATTTCCATGCACCAAAAGATAGAAATGATCACACGACTCAGGAAATACAAACTTTACATTTTAAGCCACTAGCAAACTGTAAATTAAAACTTTAATTAACAGGGTAGGTTAGGCTGTAAGGGGTTTATTGTTAAACAAAGAACTATTAGTATGGCTGTAAATTCTAAAAGGATTGGCTCTACGACGGTGTTATTGTCGGATCGATCACTCTAATGAATGAGACGTGGAGGGTTTAACGGGAGGTTTAACTAACCGGAATGTAGTTAGTTAATAACAACATGTATGGCGATTTGGTTGTAATCTAAGACTTTACCAATTTAAACAAAGTTCTCCAAGTAAATCATATACTAATTCTTGTGATCTCGATTTGTATTCCAAGCCAAGTTTTCTTTTAAAGTCTTACAACATCACCGGACACTCATATTTTATGGTGTTTGGAGTAAACATTGGGAATTGGAAAAGGTTATATCCTCACAATTCGAAAATCAAGGGTTATTGTGTGCGGGTTATGTATCAATTTATTTCAACAGTATGCTTGAAATTTTTTATATTTGAGCATAATTTAAGCATTTTTTGTGTGGAAAATTAAGACAGTGATCTTTCTTTTTTCAAGCCACTCCCACTGTACACTTGAATTATACAACGTCCTCGTTGTATATATAAAACATTAAATACGGGAATTTAAAAAGAATTAGAATGAGAAACTTGATTTTTGCTCGGTAGATTCTCCAATTTGCGTTTATGAGCAAGATTTTATGTTGAACAGCCATCTTGAGGTTTCAAGACTCTAACACTTCAAGATTTCCATATTCGTAAATTCTCCACCAATATTCGTTGATATTTCCTTCACGAGGTCCTGCGTAAAATATAGGAAAAACAGGTGCATTCCTATCTTGGTACCTACGGTTAATTTTAACTAAACTAAAACAAACTAAATACGGGCCAGTCTGTGGATACGTCGTATCAAATAATTGAATACGGCGTATTTGCAGAACTGACAATAATGTTTTTAAAGTGCATAAAAAGTAAAGACTGATAACGTCCAGACAATTAATACGCCGTATGGGGTGGAACGGTATAACAACCCGTAATTTTCATCAATGTAATTATCCATCTATTAAATTAGATGCACTGTAATATCCATCTATTATATATATACCACATTTTTATAGGGAAATTTTTGCTTTATCTCATTATGCAACGTAACTTGCATCTCTAAAGTAAACGAGCACACGCAACCTCTACCAATGCCATCTATATCTATGTTTATATCATGTAAACATCCTAATATGTCAAGTCTATATCTTAATATCATTTTACCAAGTACATTACCCATTTAATGTACCATTTACAACGTCATATCAAAACCCTAATTATATGTAATGTATACATATAAAATGAATGTGCAAGCCTTCAAGCATGTGTACAAGTGTACAATGCACAACATTTGAATATCTTTTCCCTCCTAAATCAAGTTACTACTTTCTAAAGCCCAATGTACAAGTCAATAATGCAAGAAAACAAAACTAGGTCATTTTACCTCCTAAATCACTTTAGTTTCTTACTACCACTTTAGCATAAGGTACAAACACTTAATGCATGACTCCTAAACCCTAATCTATCCTAAACCTTAACCCTAATTCGAATTCAAACCAAAAACCCTAACCCGAGACCAAAACCAACACGACACCTTTTTTTCTTTCATTTTTGACCCAATTACACCTAAGCTAGCAACCTAGCACCTCTATGACCTCACCATCATGTCACCAAGAAAGCATACAAGCACCTCCATCACCATCCTTAGCCACCAAGTTTGTCATGTCACCTCCTTGTCATCCCATGTCCATTCGCACCCTTGTACACCTTCCACCACTCAAAGCTACTCTCCTAGCTTGTAATACTCATCACTATAGCTTCCATGAATCACCTAAGGTAGCCTTGACACTAATCAAAACCCCAAACTTAGGCACCAAGCCCATTCGAACCCAATATAAGCCGAAACATACACACTCTTTCAATCACACCTCAAAAACTCATCACCACACAAATGGAGTTCTAAATCAGACCAAGGAGGATCAAGAGAAGTCCCTAAGATCAAAATTGAAGCTAAGAATCAAGAGAAAGAAGCCATTTAAGTCATTTCTAGGCGTACGAAACCAAAAACACCATTTTGACCCATTTTAGCTCCAGCAAGCTCAAAATCTTGTTCAATAAGCTCATAATCTGTTTTAGAATATTCATAAGACTCCTAAGATCCTATATGAACTCTTGTTCAAGCCTTGAATCCTCAAACCCATGCGTTTTTGGTTAAAACCCTAAAAACGACCCGTTTTGATTTTCTAGCTAACAAATCCTTTTTCTAAACTTTTGTTACGTTAGAACATCTTATTTTAGCTTAATCTAATAAGCCATAAGCTGCAAAACTCTTTTGGATTTCAAAAATATCAAAATTATGAATTTTGGACTTGATTTGCAAATGTTTTCATGCATAGGGGTATATATCGTAACTTTCTGAAATTTATAACTAGAGGGACTGAAAATGTCATTTTCCTAAAGCTATAACTACAAGGGGCTGTTTTGCCAAGTTCTAAAGTTAAAGGTTTAAATTACATATACTTTATATATAAAGGACTAAATTTGTAAAAGTTTATAAATCAAGGGTATTTATTGCCATTTTTGCAAACTTAAAAATATAAAATATAATATTTTTATATAAATTATAAAAATATATATTAATATTATAAGACTCGATTTTATTAAAACCCGATACATTTATCGCTATTAATCAACGATCGACGCATTATAAAACAATTACGTTATATAATTAACGTAATTTATCATCGACTAGCTTTTGAAGAAACTTAAAATCTTATCGTATCACGTTACTAGGGAATTTCATGTGAGGGGTTCCATTTGGGTATTTGTTTTGACGAGTTTGCTGGGTTTACGATTTAAAGTGCCCTGACTCCTCAAACGATACTACATGGCCTCTGGATTATGATAGCCCGAACAGTGATACAATATTTCCATAAATTAATAAATCAAAGTAATACGTTAAACTTTATGAAGTTTTGAAACATAAACCATCACACTAAGACTTGACATATTACCCCAGGTTGCGTGACGAGGCTGTTACTTTCACTTGTTATACTTTTGCCATCAATTAGATTTTCCCTGTTAAGGTGAGTTCATAGCCTCGCATTTTAAATCTTCTAATGTTTTCATAAACCCGCGAGAGGGACACATGCTATAAATCATGAATACAAGTATTTTTCCAACTGTATGCTATTCTGATGCATTATTGCCTAAGTCCTTACTTTTGCCATTAAGAACCCACTATCATGAATCGTTAATTACTTTTTAGAGTAAGCGTGAATGCTGTAAATAGATCTATTTAGGAATGAACTCCCCCGTTGGTGTACCTATACTTTCTGGTAACCAAACGTACTTCATTTAAATCACTATACGGGTGTTTGGCAAAGGTACCCGTTGGGGAAACTTCTTGTGATTATTGATTATCTCACGGTCTCGGTGTCATGAGCTTAGGGCAATAATACTGTTTTCTATAATAATTATACTCATTGCAAATATTACACTTATGGGTGTATAATAACGTAACCCACTATTAAACTTGTACTCAAACTATTTAACATAAACCTATGAATTTCACTCAACCTTTGTGTTGACTTTTTAGCATGTTTATCTCAGGTAACTGAGCATCTTATGGCACGGATTAGCAGGGACTTGAAGATGGCTAAACTGTTATCATTCAAACTTTATGTTTCTAGATGTTTGGGACCTCTCTTTTGTAAAAACTCTGAGGAATAAATGAATGATAACTAAATTTTATAAAAACGTCTCTTTACGATTCGTTTTCTATGATTATGACTGTTGTACTATGAAATAATACCCTAAATTAGCTTTCGCTGCTATATATGTCAAAATGGGGGTGTTATACTTTGTCATTGTCTTTTGACTTCGCCTTTGATTTTGAGATATTTAAATCTTTCCTTGTATGTCTTGATCGTCTTTGCCACCTTGCGATCTTGTGTCTTGACCAACATGCTCATACTTTGCATCTTCTTAAAAGCTCTCTAATAATCTCCCTTGAAGATTGGTTTTTGAGGAGTAATCTTTAATAGCAGAGTTTGCGAAAGTCTTTCTTTTTAATACTTGAGCTTTCTTGATTCTTGAATCTTGATGCTTATAGTATGTCTTTGTAGTTTAAGCATGAGCATATGGTAATTAATCAGACTCTGCTAGAATGAGGCTGCAATACCATTGTTTGTACCTGCATTTAAATGTTAGTGATAAACAGCAGATATGGACGAATATGGCTTTGTCATTCGTCGATATTTGGTTGCATTAACCTCCGGTTCCGTGAGAACCGTTTTACAGTATAAATATTGTACCTGTGATCAGGTAGGTTCAATTAAGAAGAACCTCCTTGATAGGGTTTCCAGCTCAGAGTGTTAGATCCTTTAACGCAGATGCATTAGATTCACCGTACTTGCTTGTTCTTAATACCGGAATGTCTCAAAGCAGACAACACGATATGAGTGAATCAAATAGTTACTATCTTTCTGATTAAACTGTCAATTCATTTACAGGAACAAGTTTGATTCACATAGAATCGCACCATAGTTTCTTTCCAGTTGACACAAGTTTGATTCATATAGAATCACATAAGTCACCTACTGAGAGCTTGTTTGATGTTGGCTCAAGCATAATTTCCATCTTTACTGTGAATACTTAAGTATCACTCGAAGGTTCTTGCAAAATCACAAGGATAATGCGTAGGACTCTTGTTAACACCTTGTGAAGTTATTGGTGTTCAACAAGTGTTTGTAATGGAATGTGTCCTAATGAGATTTATTTTATTGATCTCTTGTCTCTAGACTCGATTAGTGGGTTTTGGTTTTAGTACTCAGAGGCTGGAGCAGACTGCCACCTATTTAATATCAACAATCTCGGAGTGAGATGTCAATAGATAACGTGTGTATCTTTGTGACAAATGAGACAAGTTTCTGTTGAGAGAAACTCGAATGGTTAGGAAGGGTTGTGCATTGCATCACTGGATCCATAATGTCGTCTTTAATATTAGAATTCGTCTTTAATATTAGAATGCATCACTGCCTAAAGTGTGTAGAGGGCTTCTTTGTTTTCACCCTTTGTCCATACATTTCTTTTTCATTCTTCAACCCCTTCAATGCTTACCAAGACGTCGTTACTAACACCTTGTTGCGATTGTTCCAGTGTTAGCTCAATCTTAGTCGGCATTATTCCCTTAAACTCATTCATCTCCAATCATACCTAAGGACTGCTATTTCTAACTATGGAGTGTCCTTGGGTAGATCCCTCTAGTTCTGGTTGGATGATAGGACTAGTACCTAACCTAAGCACCTTATGACTTCAGAATCATCGTGAATTAAGATGTTGTTGGGTATAAGATCATAACCATGAAACCTTTTTTTCGTAGAGTAAAAAGCACTTTGAGTCTATTAGATCACTTATTATTTTCAAGATCACGTTTTAATTACATTTCTCCCCTTATTTTAAATAATAATTCACTTAGTTTTTGAAATACCTTGTGATTAAAATTTGTCATGAAAATTCCATGGAGAAAAAATATTATGTTAGCCTTAATTATATTAAGTCAAACAAGAATGTTATCGGTCTTATAAAGTCAAACTAGGTCTTATATTGTAATAGGCTAGTCAGGTTCAACGGTCTTGGATTGTAATCTAATATTGTCTGTGTTTCGGGCTCAAAGCCTAAGTTTAGCCAAGCCCGACCCAAGTTAATAAGCCCATACGCCTACTAGAAGGCTTGGGTATAAATAGAACCCTCTCCACACATGGAGAGGGTGTTGGTTATCATTTCATTCACTTGTGTGTGCGTGTAATCTTCCACTCTCTACTTTCTCTCTCTAATAAATCTTCCATTTTTCCTTTCTCCTTTTCTAGCTTATTGCTTATTGGTATGGATTATTATTGTGATATGGGTTAAGTTTATGGGATAACATTTGGTATTAGTCGCCAAGGGGTATTCGGTGATTGTTTTTGTGGTTTTGATTTGGTTCGTGGTCCTTAAGCATCAAAAAGGTCACGACTTGTTGTTTTTAATGGTACTAAAAATGTCTTAACCACATAACTTGGGTCTTATAAACGTCTATGTTCTCAAAATTCAAGACTTGGTTTGGTTTTTTATTCACAAAACTCACGACTCAATTTCTGTTTGGTCTCCTAAGTGTTGCGTTTTTTGCCAACTTTGTGTTTAATCTTGTCACGCTTTGTTCTTTATCGTGTCCTACATTATTTTCGTGCATTGAAACAAGGATTTAGTGGCAAAAAGACTTAATTCAAGCTTGTTTGAAGATCTTTTCTTCATTGCGTTTTGTCATTCTTCATTGCGTTTTGTGGATTATTGCTCGTTGCGTTTTGTGTAGGAGACAAAGAAGTACAACTTGAAAACGACCTCGTACTTGTTGCGTTTTGTATATCTTGCAGGTGGCATTGTGTTTTGTCCAAGCTAGCTGTGTTTTGCCTACTACAAGTAAACTTGTGTTTTGTCAAGTGATTGAAGACCCTTAATGCAACAATACTAAACGTTACTCTGCCCAATTTTTCTAAACATTGCATCTTGTGTCGAAACAGATTGCGTTTTGTGTAACAAAACAGTTGCGTTTTGTCATAAAACTCTTGCGTTTTGTGTAGACTGCGTTTTGTCTTCACATAAGTGTGTTGCGTTTTGTCCGACCAACTATTGTTGCGTTTTGCTTAAACTTGCGTTTTGCTGAAGATTGTGTTTTGTCTCATAGCAATTAAGACATTGCGTTTTGTCTTAACACTGCGTTTTCTATCACATTCTTTTGAACTTCACAATTTCAGACAAACCTCAAGGACTATATTCAAGGACTTATAAACTTCACTTGGACTTAACATACAACCAATCAAACCAACAATCAACTTAATCATACTTGAAACGTCAATTAATTATTCATTCACGGTTTCTTCTTGATTTAGTAAAATCCCGTGAAAGAATTCTATTTCTCGGTTTAATCATAGAATTGTAAAATCCCAGGAACGTTAATTCATTTAAAACCACAATCAATCACTAACATACTTAAGATCCGATATCCATTCACAACATCATCAAAATGTCAAATTCAAATACCAATTTGCAAACTCAATCATCATCATCGATCTCTTCAATAATGCTATCATGGAAGCGGTAGCAAGATCGTCCACCAATGTTAGCACCAGGTAATTACGATCAGTTGAACTCCATATCAAGATAACATTGACACCAAACTAACTGAACTCATCCACTAGAACTATTGTCTCCTAAATCCACATACACGTATCCAATGGGCTGAGAAGACAGTTCCAGTTTTGCTGAAGAATTCTGAACAACTACAGAAAGTATATGGAGAACTATAAGAATGTTTCACAAGACATACGCGATCAACTGAATGCTGAAGCTGAATCCATTCAGATCATTCTCACAGGGATAGATAACGATATCTACTTCCAAAGTTGATGCTTGTCCGAATGCATGTGAAATGTGGAAAGCCATTGAAAGGTTGAAACAAGGTGAATTTATTAATGTCAAAGATCTTGAAACCAATCTCTATTGGGAGTTTGAAAAATTCACATCATGGGATGGTGAATCAATTGAATCGTATTACTCACAAGTTTTTACAAGATGATGAATTGACTTGTCCCAAAATCAGTGTCATGTTACTAATCATCAAGTGAAATGTCCAGTTCTTACTTCAACTACATCCAGAATGGCAAAGGTTTGTGACACTTGTTAAGCAAAGCCAAGAGATGAAGACTGTCTCCTATCATAAGCTTTATGACATTCTGAAGCAACAACAGAATAAAGTTAATAAGATCAGAGGTGAAAGACTAGCACATACTGCTAATCCACTTACACTTGTTGCTCAACAACAACCAGTTTACCATCATTAAAACCATCCTACTCAAAACACTCAATAATCCTCCACCAGATCACAACAATCTACCAGAAATAGAGGAAAAACAATTGTTACCTCTTCTGCTCCTACTTACGATCTAGAACCTGATATTCACTTTCCTTATCTCTTTTCTATCTTTGTTTGCTTATTGGTATAGCTTATTCTTGTGAAATGGATTAAGCTTTTGGGATAACACCTACCAACAACAACCTTCAAACTTCATCAAACACCAGTCGAGCTAATCAAGATAATTCTCCAAGAATCAACAAAGGAACTGGGTATGATAATCAGAGGGCAGTTAATGTTGTTGGGGCTAGGGAAAATGTAGGTACTCCGGTAGTGCAAAAGTCTGGGATTCAGTGTTATAACTGCAAGGAATATGGGCATGTATCAAGGGAATGTCATAAACTGAAATGAGTAAAGGATGCAGCTTATCACAAGGAAAAGATGTTATTGTGTAAACAAGAGGAAGCTGGGGTTCAGTTGAATGCAGAACAAGCTGATTGGAAGGATGATACTGATGATGAATCTGAAGAACAAGAATTGGAGGCACATTATATGTACATGGCACAGATTCATGAGGTTACTCCAGATTCAGTTGACAATTCTGGACCAATCTTTAATGATGAGCCAATGCATAAGGTACAAAACAATAATGACAACTATAATGTGTTTGCCATGGAAAATGAACATCCTGAGCAACCTGAATCTAGTAATGACATATATCTGGCGGAACAAGGTGACACCAATATCACTATTGATTCATTAGATATATGTTATGATAGAGTTCAGGATGACCAGGATGAAACTGATGATCTTGATCAAGAACGTGATTTGCTTGCTTCTTTAATTCAGAAACTAAAATGTGAAATTGATGACAACAAAAACCAAAATAAATTTTTGGAATCATCAAACAAGGAGTTAGTTGATAAATTGAAAGGTGAAATTGAGGATTTCAAAACTAAGAATAAAAGTTTAGAATCATCAAATAACCATTTCAAAGAAGCAAACAATGAACTGTCCAAGACTAATCAGTTGATGTTTAAAGACCTTAAGAAGTTCCAAGCGGAACTAGATAAGTATAATGATGTGAATTATGCGTCAAAGGTGGAAATTGATTGTGCAAAAGCTAAAGGGGATTTAATGTCATACAAAATCGAATTTGAAAAGTCATCTAATGCATATACTCGAAAAATAAATGATTTAAATCAAACGATTTCGGATATGAAAAAGGAGCTTTGTGCACATCAAGAAACAATCTACATAGATATCATGATGTGAATTATGCGGCAAAGGTGGCAATTGATTGTGCAAAAGCTAAAGGGGATTTAATGTCATACAAAATGGAATCTGAAAAGTCATTTAATGAATATACTCGAAAGATAAATGATTTAAATCAAACGATTTCGGATATGAAAAAGGAGCTTTTTGCACATCAAGAAACAATCTCCATAATGTCACAAGAAAAAGAGGCTCAGATTAAGCTTTACAAAACTCGTGAAGACAAAGAACTTGATAAGGTCATTGCTTTAGAAAACAAAGTCAAGGTTTTGGATGATATTGTATATAAAACTGGTCAATCTGTTCAAACAATGAATATGCTTAATCGTAGTTGTAAAACGAGTTTTGCAAAACCTGAGTTCCTCAAGAAAGCTCAAAGAGCGAATCCTCGTCTGTATGATATAGGTTGTTATAATGATAATCTTGCTTTAATGTTAGCCCCTGAATCTGACGAAACGATTCGTCTTGACAAAGAAAGTCGATCAAAATTAAACGATTTAATCAGACCCTTTGATTATGACTAGTTGAATAATCTTTATGACTTGTTCGTTCCACAACGGGAAAAGTCGCCTGAACAACACTATTTTCCAAAAACGTCAAAGATGAGTCATATATCTTCTAATAATGAAATTTCCAAAGAGTCTTTTCGTAAACAAACAACTTTGTTAGAAAAACGAATGGATGAATCCATTCCTTGGGATCAAAAGTGTAAAAGCTCTAAAGAACTTTTCAAGATTAAAAAGAGTGTTGACACGATTTTTGATGGAGTGGAACGTTGCAAACAAACAATCTGTTAGGTTTACAAAAAAGACTCGGTCACCCCGTGTATTGTCTAGAATAGCATAGCTCGTAGTTTAACCCAAATTAGAAGAATAAATGCGGACTTAGAAAATTTTCACTTGTGTTTGAACGAGGAAATGGTTGATGATTTGAGATACTTTAATTCTTTTGAACATGAAGTAGACACTCTCAAATCTCAACTGGAAACTCAAAAAACACAGTTTTTTAATGAAATTGACCGACTTTCAAGGGAATATTACTATGCTGATCACATGAATGCAATACTTAGAGTGTACACTGATCTGGATGAAGTTACTAATTTGCAATGTGATTACTTAAAAACCTTGAAAAATGTGAACATCTTGAAAAAGAGCTTTCAAAAAGTAGAACAATGTCAAAGAGTTTTGAATCACTTCAGAAACATGGGATTAATCTTGAACTTGATTTACAACAGTGCAAAGAAAAGATAAAAAATGACAAATCTTTCAAAGAAAACCAGTCAAACGTATTTCTAAAAGAACGTGAACAATATGTTGCAATTCAAGACTTGAAAGCTCAATTACAAGACAAAGGAATTGCGATAAGTGAGTTGAAGAAACTCATAGAAAAGTTGAAAGGAAAATCTGTGCAAACTAAGTTTGAAAAATCATCAGTTATTCGACAGCCGAATGCTTTTAAAAGTCAAAGACAATCAATTTTAGGTAAACCAGCTATTTTTTTCAGATTCTCTTGCAAAGAAAGATTTTTCAAAGTCAAAGTTAGTTACCTCACAAAATGTGTCCCATGATTTTATAAAACCAGTCACTGCACAGATTTTACCTCAGAATGTGTTGCCAATTCTCAAGAATACAAACGTGATTGCACCAGGAATGTATAAAGTGCACGTAAAGCCTAATCAAACTAGAACACCATAGTTGCCTCAAGACATTAGGAAAACTAACAAGCGCGTGTCTTTCTCTACAAGAGTAATTCCCACTACTAGTGTTAGCAGACCAGAGGTTAAGAGCAATCAACTGGAAGATAGAGTCATGTCTAACAATAGTCAAGGGAAGAAACAAGAAATAGAAGACCACCGTAGGAATTTTAAGTTTTCAAATAATAAAACATTTGTAACTGTGTGTAATGACAGTTTGAATGCTAAGACCTTGAATGTTAACTTTGTCTGTGTCACTTGTGGAAAATGTGTGTTGAATGACAATCATGATTTGTGTGTTCTACATTATATTAATGGCATGAATTCTAGGACTAGACAACCAATAGTTGTGCCTATTAGTACTAGAGAACCCAATCATAATGTGAACCAATCTATTGCAACATCTAGTAAGAAAATCGTTGCAACAGACTCCACTGTCAAGAAATCTAGACACATAACTAGGAAGTTATATGAGCAAGTTAGTAAGACATGCAGTTGGTGAAGTTTGGAAATGATCAAATTGCACCAATTCTAGGTTATGGAGATCTGGTTCATGGAGCTATTATTATCAAAAGGGTTTATTACGTCGAAGGGCTTAATCACAATTTATTCCCCGTTGGTCAATTCTGTGATGCGAATTTGGAAGTTGCTTTTCAAAAGTCTACATGTTATATCCGTGATTTAATGGGAAATGATCTTCTCACAGGGTCTCGTGGCACATATTTGTATTCCATTACTCTTCAAGACTCAACAACTCCCAATCCAATTTCCTTAATGGCTAAAGCAACATCGTCTCAAGCATGGTTATGGCATCATCGTCTATCTCATTTAAACTTCGACACCATCAACTTACTTTCAAAGAATAATATTATGAATGTGCTTCTAAAATTAAAATTCGTCAAAGATCATCTGTGCTCTTGTTGTGAGCTGGGGAAAGCAAAAAGAAAGCCTTTTCTCACTAAGACTACCCTGAGCACAAAAAGACGGTTACAACTTCTACACATGGACTTATGTGGTCCAATGCGGGTAGAAAGTATTAATGGAAAGAAATATGTTCACGTAATTGTTGATGACTACTCCCGATATACATGGACTCACTTCTTGAGGTCCAAAGACGAAACACCTGGAGTTCTCATTGATTTCCTTACAGTTGTCCAAAGAGAATTTCATGCTCAAGTTACAACAGTTCGAACTGACAAAGGCACAAAATTTCTCAATAAAACTCTTCATGCATACTTTACAAAAGAGGGAATAAGACACGAAACGTCAACTGCTCGAACACCTAAACAAAACGGCGTTGTCGAAAGACGGAACCATACTCTTGTTTAGGCTTCTCGAACAATTCTAAGCGCCGCTAAAGTTCCGTTGTTCTTTTGGGCTGAAGTAATTGCAACAACATGTTTTATTCAAAATTGTTCACTTGTAATTCCTCGACATGAGAAAACACCTTACCATATCATCAATGCCCAAAAACCGTCAGTAGTTTCTGTTCACCATCTTTTGTGCTCTCTTTGCTATAATCGTCAGAGATGGTTGAAAAATCTTGATAAAAAGAAGGAAAAAGTGTGATGCATGTTATTTATGGTTGGTAAATCTAACTCATATCAAAGGCTTACAAGGTAATTAACAAAGAAACAAGAATAATGGTTGTAAACCAATCATCGAGTTTAACTTTGAAGAATTACCATCAGATGGTGTCATGATCAACATCAGATCTGACCCCGGTCCACAATTTGACTACGGAACATTGAACAGAGACAGTAAAAGTCCTGACTACAAAAAGTCCATAAATGTCCACAATTATGCTAGAGTAGTAACAACGTCAAACTGAACATGATATTGCTTTATAGTCCCGATGTTCATCTGTAAACCACAAAGAAGCTACTCATGTTGTTTAAAGTCTTCCACGAACAAGCTGCATGAAAATCCGATAAACGTCAACAACAAAACACAACTCACAACATACTACACCACCGATTTTGCAGATCCACCCACTCCATTGGAATAATCATTCAACTCATATAAACTCCAACTCAAGTACCAAACTGTCCTGCAGCAACCTAAGAACATTATTCCAGCAAGCAGAAGAAACCCAATTAAACCAAAAATGCATAATTTGATGATGATGAATTTAATCACAACATCTTAAGTACGACCGGTACAAGAACAAGGGGAGACATCATCTACGTCAAGTTGATTCGTCAAACATGCAAACTTACTATCAACACCATCCCTCTGCACAACTTGGCAAAAGACAACCATTAGAACAAGGTCATTAGAAAACCCTGCAAACAATCAATTATGCACAAAGAACGTCATCTAAGAAACAGATGGCGAGATGATGTAATGTTTCGCAAATAACTCACAGACAAGAGGAGACGAAACCTGAACCAAAAGAACATCAAAGAATCCATGGTGTTGGCTGAATCCAGCATGATGGGGTATAGGGATAGAAACAAAAGCAGGGAGGAACTCATACTATTTTAAACTTCTCAATCGATATAGAGATTGATGTTGAAATCGGAGTGTTATAGTGTATGGGAATTAAGTCCTAGGAGATTGGAGTGGGAGTTGGGAGTGTATCGATAGGTACGAAGGGGTGGGTAACAGAGGGCAGAAGATATGACAATAAGCGCACATTGGGTTGTGTTTATTCTGATGGGTAGGAAGCAACAAGGGGGAAAGAAGGCAATAAATCGTCAGAACCACGGTTTAATGCAAAAAAGTCCCAAATAACGGTTAAAAGTGGTCATGCTGAAAAGAAGGGACAAGAGCGTGATGAGGAAACATAATTGTTAATACAATTTAATCGCACAAACAACAAATCTTGTCTTGTAAGCTAAAGGGATATGCCAAAAAAGGAAGGAAATTGACATTCGAAGAGATCATATTTTGCAAAGCCAAATTGCAATTGGTCATAATGCAATAACTCAGTTTACTAAACCGTTGGGGAGGGGAGGCAGGGCCGACCGATTGATCATATGTGTACGCCTGCAGACACACATCAAAATGCCGTATACCAGATAGGATGTCAAAATAGCATTTCGTTTACGTGACTACTATAATTACTAAAGGAAGAAGTTATAACGTAAACCAACAGATAGATTATGTATGACCGCATATCATCCTGACAAAGTTTACCTCTTATTGAAAGCATTAAATGGTCTCAAACAAGCACCAAGACGTGGTATGATGAACCTCCAATTTCCTGGTAATCCAAGGATTCTCAAAAGTTCTATCTGATCCAACTCCTGTTCATTAACTAAATCATCGGGAAGACATATTGCATGTGGCAAATATACAGTTGTTATGACAATACTTATTGGTTCTACGAACCCAAAACTTTCAAACGATTGAAAAACTAATGTACTACAAGTTGGAATATGTCTAGAGGGGGATGCGAAAATTCCCTTTTTTAGGAATTCAGATCCACCAATCCGCCGGGTATCTGTTATAAAACTCAATCTAAGATGCGTCAAGAGATACTTAAAAGAGCATGGGTATGACCTTATGTGATAACATTGGTACAACCAATGGCTACAAAACCACTCTTTTGCGAGCTGACTTGAGTGTGACTCCGGTCGACTAAACAAAATATCGTATATGGTGCCGAGCACTCATGTACCTAATAGCAAGTAGACTAGATATTATACATGCAACATGTTATTGTGCTCGCTATCAAGCGAAACCGACTGAGAAACATCTTACTGCGGTTAAGCGGATCTTTCGGTACCTTAAAGACTCCATTAACATGGGTCTCTGGTATTCGAAGGACACCAATTTCGAACTAACTGCTTTTTTAGATTCGGATCACGCGGGTTGTCTCGATTCACGTAAGAGTACATCTGGTGGCATACAATTTCTAGGTGGTGATAAGTTAGTTAGCTAGTCATCCAAAAAGCAGGACTGCACCTCAAAGTCTTCAGCAGAATTCGAGTATGTATCTTTATCTGCGTGTTGCACACAAGTTCTAATGGTTATAACTCAGCACACAATTAAGGCTTCCACTTTGATAAAATACCTATGTATGTGACTCAAAGGCAGCCATAACCATCTCGTGCAATCCAGTCGCATCTTCCGTACCAAGCACATCGAAGTCCGATAACACGTTCATAAAGGAACATGAGAAAAGTGGTATTGTTGAATATTCTTGTCTGGAACTGAATACCAGTTAGCTGACATATTTACTAAAGCTCTGTCGGAAGATAGGTTTAAGTATCTCGTCAGACGACTCGGTATGAGATGTTTGACTCCAGATGAACTGATGTTCCTAAGAGCAAATTGAATCTGCTTGATTCATCAAACATCAATTTGTAAAATTTTATCTCTCTTTATTTTTTATTTATAAAAAAATTGAAAAAGAAAATACAAAAAAATAAAACCAACAAAAAGAAAATAGAAAAATATAAATCCTAGAAAAACAAAATATAAAATCAGAAAAATGTCAAAAATACCAAAAAGAATCTTCTCTACATGTCTCTTGGAATCGATAACATTTACGTACCTAGAAATGTTGATTAACATCGACACGAGCGTGTAAATGAAGTTCGAACAGGAGTTTCAAATGCTTTCAAAACATGTCATTTCTAAATTTTTCTTAATGACTTATGTACATTTCAGTGCATAACTCGGACCCGAATGTAATAGGGGAGCGTACATTTCAGTGCGCTTACTCTAAAATAGAAGAGAGGTCTTCTATCATGTGTTTTTAAAATCATTGAATACAATTTTACAAAAAAAACTTTCAATGTCAAAATTGTCTACAATATAATTTGTGGTATTTTTCCATAAAAAGTGGTATTTGTTAAAATTGTGTGTTCAACACTCCCTTCCTCGAATAATTTTCTGAGGGGGAGCTTTTTAAAACAAAGCCTTTTAATGTGTTGGATACATCTCATAAATGTCAATTTTATGTATCCAAACACATTTTGTGAAATTAAAATGTGGAAACTTATAATGTTAATATTTAATATACATTGTTCACTAAGGCATCTGTCTTCGTCTTCAACATTTTGTGGTGTCATATCAATTTTTTATTCCAATATCAAGTTTTAATAAATATTGGTATCCCACATATACTGTTGAAGGGGAGCTTTGGAATCTGAATTCATGCAATATCGTGGTATAATTTTTCTCCCCAGGGAATTTTCATGTCAAATTTTAATCAATTGGTATTTCAAATACTAAGTGTTTTATTATTTTAAATAAGGGGAGAAAATGTGATTAAAATACGTTATAGACGAATGTGATCATTAAGACTCTAAGTGCAACTCTTTCTTTCATGTACTAAACAATTTCAAATCTCGGAGCACATGTGTAGAGGGGGTATTTGAAAATAACAATGTCAGAAAATGGTTTTATGGTTCGATCTCATACCCAACAACCTATTAATTTCACAACGATTCTGAAGTCATAAGGTGGTTAGGTTAGGTATAAGTCCTACGATCCATCCAGAAACGGAGGGATCTACCCAAGGACACTTCATAGTTAGAAATAGCAGTCCTTAGGTATGAATGGAGAAGAATGTGTATAAGTAAAAAATGCAGACTAAGATTGAGCTAACACTAGAACAATCATAACAAGGTGTTAGTAATGACGTCTTGGTAAGCATTAAAAGGAGTTGAAGAATGAAAAACAAATGTATGGATAAAGGGTGAAAAGAAAGAAGCCCTCCTTACACCTTAGGCAGAAACCGGGTCAATACATAATCTATCAAAATCACACAGATGATTGTTGATATTGAAACGAAATCATGGACCCAGAGTTGATGCAAATGCACAACATTCCAGCATTGGGTTTCTCTCAAAAGATACTTGATATTTGTCACGGAGATACACACGTTATCTAATGACATTCACTCCTGTAGATTGTTAAGATTGAATATGGTGGGGCAGTTGCTCCAGCCTACCGTTTACTAAACCAAAGTGCTCAAATTGAGTCTAGTAGCGGAAGAGATCAAAGTATAAATCTATTAGGCACAATGTCGAAATACACTTGTTGAAACACCTATAAAGTTCACAAGTTGTAACAAAGAGTCCTCCGCTTTATCCTTAGATCTTGCAGAACTTTGAGTGTACTTAAGTATTCACCAGGGAAGATGGAATCTTTGCTTGAGCCAACATAAACAAGCTCTTGGGAGGTGACTTGCAATATTTACCATGATTCGAGCTTCTTTTATTTTTGTGTTAACTGGATATCGATTTTGGTTCCAGTAAATGATATTGAGACTTAATCAGGAAGATTAGTAATATCTGATTCACTCTTACGTTGTTGTTGCTGTTTGTGGAGTTCCGGTAATGAGAACTAGCAAGATGGTGATTAATACATCTGTGTTAAAGATCTAACGCTTTGAGCTGGAAAACCAGTGTGTCAAGGAGTATCTTAGATTCTAATGATCACGAGGTATAGTATTTATCTATAAAACGGGAAACCCGGAGGTTAATGCAAGCGAAGTCAAGATGAATGACAAAGCCCATATTCATTTTATTGTAACTGTCTTATTTAGGCTAGACGACGGTGATTGTTGCACCTCATTCCAGCGGGAAGTCGGATTCATTAAACCACATTTGCTCATACTCAAGCTTTCAAAGTCAATCGTTTCATCATCTAGATGCAAGAAGTGTAACAAGTATGAGCAGTTGGCCCAAGAAGCACAAGTTGTTCAAGAAAAGTCAAAGCAAGATGTTTCATGTAGGAGATGATGCCAAGATAACGATCTAAGATTCAATGTCAAAAGATAAGGCTCAAGATCAAGATCACAAAGCTATGAATGAACAAGCATTACAAAACCAGACAGACCAAAACAAGGCAAAGCATAAACGTCAAAGTCACTCCTCGAAGTCTCGGATGGTACGGAGGAGTGTAAAGAAAGAGGACTCCACATTGCGGCGAGATGTTTAGCTTAAGTTTATATAAGTCGAACAGAATGTTATCGGTCTTTATTAGTCGTAAACTAGTTTTGTCAAGTAATAGGCTAGTCGGGTTCAACGGGCTATGGATTGTAATCTAATATTGACTTATGTTTGGGCTTCAAAGCCCAGATAGCAAGCCCGGCCCAAGTTAGAAAGCCCATAAGCCACTATGGTCAAGGGTATAAATTGAATACCTCTCCAACACATGGAGAGGGTGTGTTGGTTACCATTTTCATAGTTTGTGTGTGGTGTTAATCTTCACCATCTTATTTTCTCTCTATAATTTTCACTTTCCTTATCTCCTTTCTCTCTTTGTTGGCTTATTGTATGCATAGTTGTGAATGGATTAAGCTGTTGGGATAAACAATATTGTTCTTGATTGATGTGTGTCTGCATGCTTTAGACTCCAGAACCGTAGTTACTTAAGTGTACTCGAAGATTAGAGCGGCTGATTGCGTAGAAAGATTCTATCGGTATAGTCTTCATACTTTCCTTTCCATCTATGGATGATCCCTGTAAGTATCTTATTGGCGTCTATCTCCCTAGGGGCTTGTAACAGTCTTCATACTTCACACTTACTTGAACGGTTTCCCTAGCAGGTATCACGTTGATGGCATTTTGTGTAATTCGCCCATGTTCTCGAAAATCTTACACTGACTTCTCAATGTAGACAGGCAATAGAGTTAGGAGAAGCATACTAAGGATCATGCATGATTAAGTAAACAATTTTCTTTTATCATACGAATTCTCCACATTAGATTAGTTTTGTTATTAGATAATTAGTTTAAAATAAGCCTCTTTAAACCCGAGATTTTAATTGATTTCAAAAATATAAAAATACAAAAATATTCTTCTTTCAACTTGTAGACCTAGTTTCATCTAGTAGGATACTTCACACGTATTCCCTGGCAGAACATTAACAACCCAATGTTCTTGCCTTATACTACACTACAACGGTTAGGTACACTGCCTAGGGAGTTGTAAAACTTAGTGAAGTTTTGCACCCATCAAGTTTTTGGGCTGTGGCCCAGGGCTATACGTATAGGTTCGAATTTTATTTAGTTAGGCTCTACTCGCATTGTATCCTTTCAAGTGAATTTTTATTTTATTTGTTAATTATCTTTCTCGTAGTCTATCTTTTTTTCTTACTGTTCCCTTGTTCGTAAAAACCACCTTGTTTGTTTGTAAATAAAGTTTAATTAAAAATTTATAGTTATAGTTAGTTTAATTTAGATTAAAATTAAAATGGTTGGCTGAACTTGAAGGAAAGGTTCCCCTTTTAGAAGATAGTAATGAACCACCCTTTAAGAATGTTATCAACTTTGTTAAGAAAAACTTTCTACGAGGAGGACATATAAGATATGTGATATGACTGAGTTACCTAAGTCACTGCCTAAGAAAACATATGAGGGGGATTTATAAAGTGAGATAGTTATGGTTAAGATACCTAGGTGCATGTCATGGTTATGTTCTAATGATACATATGATGAGCCTATAGGTTATCTAGATAAGATGGAGGACGAGGTAGGAAATACGAGCTCACAAAGTACCCTATAAGTCCTCCCATCATTTGGGGTATACCCATTAGACGAAACACAATTAGAGGATTTAGGCTTGAATACTTGTAATCATGACATTTTTTAGGAATAAAAGGATTCTTAACTGTTACTACTGCTGGTTCAAGTTACAACTGCTGGTTGGAGTTACTGCTGCTGCTCAAGGTTAAAGAAAAAGTTCTAAGTCATTACTACTGCTAGTGAAATATTAGTACTGCCAGTACAAAATGTTACTACTGCTAGAAGAGTTTATGCTATTACACTTAGTTAGTACTGTTAGTCTGTTTTAGTACTGCTAAAGAGATATGTATGAGATATTTTAGGAAAAGATATGTATGAGTAGAAAACGCGTTGTAAGCCCATTAGGGTTCCTTGGTGTATAAAAGGAGACCCTAGGGCATGTAGTTTATATATCTCATTCTTCATATTTAGTCATATATAGCTTCAAGGTTTTGTATAACCCTAACACTATCAAGAGTGTTCGTATTAATATATTGAGGCTTAAAGTTTGGTATTATACAATCTTGTTTGTTACTATTTTATTACTTATTCTTATTAGTATCATAGACTAGATTCTGCATAGTCTTTGATATATTCAATCAAAGTTTCTACCATAGTTGTCTTGGATTTATTCAATACAACTAAGCCTTTTACAAGCTAAGCAAGATCTATTCAAGTGGGATCAACACACCCTTTATCCTTACAATTCTTTTTCATTCTTCAACCCCTTCAGTGCTTACCGAGACTTCATGACTAGTACCTTGTTAGGTTTG
>BQNB010059103.1:0-37471 GCA_026074375.1 Tanacetum coccineum | reverse complement strand
ATTGGAATAAAACCTGATGATGAGTGAAAACGGCATTCAAATCACGAGATGGGTTGTACGAATGGTCGGTGATGCCATTTGGAATCTCCCATGCTCCTAGTATGTTTACGAGACTAATGAACCTTATTTTTAAGCCTTTTATTGGCATTTTTGTCGTGGTCTATTTGATGATGTACTCGTGTTTAAAAAGGGAAAAAAATGAGCACTTGGAGCACCTAGAAAAAATCTAACTACTTTATGTCAACTAGAAAATGTGTGAGTTTATGACTCATAGCTTGGTGTCTCTCGGGTACATAATTTTAAAGGATGGGATTCATGTTGATTCAACCAAAGTAGATGCAATTGTGTCTTGGCAAATTCCAGCCTACATTCATGATATTCGTAGCTTTGATGGATTAGCTTTATTTTATCATAAATTCATACGAAATTTCAGCACTATTGTGTCACTAATTAATGAGTGTTTGAAACGCGATAGTTTTAAATGGACAAAAGAGGCTCAAGCTAGTTTTAAATTAATCAAGGCTAAATTGATTAAGTCTCTTGTTCTAGCTTTTCCTAATTTTGATAATGTTCTTGAGCTAGATTGTGATGCATCAGGTATGGGCATAGGTGCTTTTAAGCAAAGATAACCGCCCTATCGCTTTCTTTAGCGAGAAACTGTCTGAAGCTACACAAACGTATACAACTTACAAAAAGGAGTTTTATGCTATTTCACGAGCTCTTGAACATTAAAGGCACTATCGCATCTCAAAAGAGATCATTCACATTCTGATCACGAGTCATTAACATACATAAATGGTCAACACAAGCTCAAACCAAGGCATGCTCGTTGGGTGGAACTTTTGCAAGCTTATACGTTTCACACAAAGCATAAAAGTGGTGTTACAAATAAAGTCGCATATGCTTTAAGTAGAAGACGTTCTTTATTTATCCGTAATGCAAGTTAACGTTCCTGGTTTTGAAATAATTAAAGAGTTATGCACAGAAGATAAGTCTTTATCAAGATAATCAATCAATGTTCCAACAACCCGTACATACAATTTATATTTCATGATGGTTTTCTCTTTCTTGGAAATCAATTATGCATTTAGGATTGTTCACTTCGATTGGAAATCATTAAAGAAGCTCATGAAGGTGGACTTAGTGGTCATTTTGGGAGAGGCAAGACGACTGCTCTACCTAAGGACCATAATTTTTGGCCACATATGATGAAAGATGTCACCTGCTACGTCTTGAGTGTCGCACATGCCATCTTGTGAAATCAACTTCACATAATACGAGACTTTATACTTTATACACCATTGCCTGTCCCAATTTCTCTGCGCGAAGATGTGAGCATGGACTTTATCGTTAGGTTGTCCCAAACTCAATGAAAGAAAGATTTAGTCATGGTAGTAGTTGATAGGTTTTGAAAAATTGAACATTTTATTCCTTGTTCTAAAATGATGGGCACAACTAATTTTGCTGATTTATATCTTGAGGAAGTAATGAGATTGCATGGTGTTCCAAATACAATTACTCGTGATCGGGATCTGAAGTTTGTCAGGCAATTTTAGCGAACCTTTTGGCGAAAGTTGGGTACAAAGTTACAGTTTAGTTCCGCGTATCACCAGCAAACAGACGGCCAAACAGATGTGAATCAATGTCTTTGAAATTTATTAAGCTGCCTTGTGGGTGAAAATATATGAAAGTGGGATCTTGTGTTACTTGAAGTTGATTTGCTTACAGTCGCTCATGTAGCCAAACTACCGGCAAGAGCCCGTTTAAAATTGTGTATGGATGCAACCCTTCAAGTCCACTTGATCAAATAATAGCATGAACAAGTGAAACGAAAAATTGAAAACCAAAATCACAAGTACGCGAAACAAGCAAACAAACTTAGAAAGTTGGCAAGTTTCATAGCAGGTGATCTTGTGTGGATCCACATGAGGAAATAACGTTTTGTGCCTGGTCGGAGCGCCAAACTTAAGCAAAGAGGAGACGGTCCATTCAGAATTGTGCAATGCATAGGGGAGAACGCTTACAAGGTGAGTTTCCTAAACATTATGGTGTTTAAACTACCTTCGATGTTAAAAAATTGTCCATTTCAAGGAGAGAACGAGTTAATCTCGAGGATAAGTCTTTCAATAAGGGGGAAATGACACCGATTGCCTAGAGAACTGCTACCATGGATGTGAAAACAACAGTGGTCCTTATGAGATTAAAATGGGTCATTTTGGTCTGCTGAGCACCCATTAGTATTTTAATCATAACTTTTTGCTCAGGACTCGGATTGATGTTAATTAGAATGTTAAGGAAACTAGACAAAGTTCTCTATAACAACGTGTCATTTTCATTTCACGGTCCTTGGAAGGAGTTGGTTAGGCAAGAGCATCTATTGGACCGCCTACTTGCAGTCATTTACTTTTAGTACCTGATCATTTTCTTGCCATTAATAATGTTAGGTGTTTCACGAATAATTAAAGAATGAGCGGATGAATCAGTATTTATGATTCATGCTTTTGTGCCTATATGAGTGGCGAAGATTATCATTATATAGAAGAACAAAAATCAAAGATAATAAACAATGTGTGTTTGTCATTTGTGAGTTAAAAATTATTCTTCAAGTGTATGTTAAGCGTTGTGTTTACTAACTACTTGTGCTTATCTCTGTCGTTTGGTGTCAGTAATTAGTCGGCTAAAAAATAAGAAGCTTAGTTTACTGAAACAAAATTCCCAATCAATTTTTATTAATAAACTCGAATCCGACTCGTCAATAGTGTCTCGCATACACCGAACATTACAAACCAGATTAAATGGATCCGGTGAAAATAATGAGAAGATGTGGTCCGTTTCACAAACATGGATTTCATAATGTTCCATGATTTATTATTCGTATTTATTTATTTTTTGGTGAAAATGGTGAACTATATATTAATCATCACAACATTCTTACAAATAGAACCATGGAATTGGACATACCTAATCCATCTGAATACAACAAAGTCCATACATTAGACATAAAATGCTAAGTACTAATTCACAGTTACACCGATATCTGACAGGACTACCAAACATCTTTGACAAAACAAAGCAAAAGAGATCAGATCACTCCATAGAATCTTGACATTACAAAATCACCCAATTCACCAACCATAACTCCATGACTACATTTCCATGTAAGGTTTAGGAAATCTTGTGTGTCATTATCATTAAACATACGGGTATAAATACAATACATTAGAAAGGTCTAGATGTGGGCTTGAGCCCAAATATAATGCATAATAAAATATGGGCTAACACTCCCCCGCAGTTGGAGCGGGAGGACAACGGACGCTCAAACTGGAGCGAAACTCTTCAAATAAAGTTGACGATAATCCCTTGGTGAAAATATCCGCAAACTGATAACAAGAAGGTACATGAAGCACTCGAACCTGACCAGCATCAACCAAATCACGAACAAAATGGATATCAATCTCAATATGCTTCGTACGCTGATGTTGAACCGGATTGCAAGACAAAAAAACAGCACTGCCATTATCACAGTAGACAAGCGTAGCGGAAGACAAAAGAGTATGCAACTCACGCAATAAATTACGCAACCAAAAAGTCTCAGCAACATCATTGGTAACACCATGATACTCCGCCTCGACGCTAGAACAAGAAAGCGTCGGCTGACGCTTAGAGGACCAAGAGAGCAGGTTGTTGCCAAGAAATACACAATACCCTGAAGTTGATCTCCGGGTAGTGGGACACCCAGCCCAATCTGCATTAGAATATGCAACCAAATTTGTGGTAGATGAAGGAAATAACTGTAAACCATAATGCAGAGTAACTTGAACATACCGCAAAATCCTCTTAAGAGCAGAGAGATGAGTATCCCGAGGATCATGCATATGAAGACAAACCTGATGAACTGCATAAGAAAGATCTGGTCGAGTAAAAGTAAGATACTGGAGAGAACCTGCAAGACTCTGATACAAAGTCAGATCAGATATCAGATCACCATCAACACCTAGTTTAGACTCAGTATCAACAGGAGTCCGACTAGGGTTACAATTAACCATATGTGCTTTCTCTAAAATCTCAACAGTATACTTCTTCTAAGATAAAAATAAACCTGAAGAATCACGCGTGACAGAAATACCCAAAAAATAATTAAGTAGACCCAACACCGAACCAATCCTATCAAAGAAAATGCCAAAAAAACCCAGACCTAAAAGCGTCCAATAGAACCAGCCAAGCAAAAAAAACCAACCTAATAAAACCAAAAGAATCCAATCCACAGAAAAGACCAAAAAAAACAACAAAAAATAATACCAAAACACCAAAAAAAAACCGACATGAAAACCAAACCACCAAACACAATACAACCAAAACAACCAAGAAGAACCACCGGACCAACCATTTAATCCTGAAACACAAAACTACAGACCAAAAACAACCAACCCACAAAAATCAAAAAACCAAAAAAAAAAAGCCACAAAAAAGCCCAACCAAAAAACAAACCAACAGAATTACAAAAAAATAAAACCAAACACCAAACCCAAGATGAACAAAAGAACCACCACCAGATCAAATGAAAGAACCAAAAAACCCTCCAGCCACCCCAACAGACCACAAGCAAAAAAATAAAAAACATACCACCAAAGAAACACATTAAAAAGTCCCCAAATCCCCAACCATGTACCAAAGTGCCAAACCAGCAAAAAAACATCCCAACCAAACAAAAGACCAAACCAACCCTCAGCCAAGAAACAAAAAAAGAAAAGCAAAAAAGAAAACAAACCCAAACCAAAGCGATAAAACACCAAAAAAAAACCCCAAATAACAGCAACCAACCACCCTCAAAACCAGAAAAAACAAAATAGACCAGAAAAAAAACCAAACCCTAATCAGCACCAAAAAAACACCCACCCCTAAATCAAAGGAGAATCAAAGAAAGAATAAACCCACAAAAATACCCAGCCAACCCAAAGAGGAAATACAAAATAAAGCCACTCCAACCCAGACCCAACAAGAGCATTCATCAAAAGTCATCGCCAAACCCATAAAAAAACCAAAAAAAATTACAACAATACCAAGACACCCAGTAAATAAGCACCCACCCTAAAAACCCAGCCCAGAATCCAGTCCAAAAGAAACCACCCCAAAAACCACAAAGCAAACACGATCCCCCGAAAACCACCAGACCAACACATGCCATAAAAAAGCACTACCCCAACACCCCCCGCAACACAACCCCCCATATGAACCAAAACCACCACCAACAGATAAACCCAGACAACCCAAAACCCGCCCCCAAAAATCAAAAACCAACCACCCAAAAAACCCAAAGACAAATAATAACCCATAAGGACCAAAAAACCCAACAAAAAAAATGAACAAGCACCACCAAGAAACAAAACATAAAATCCCAAAACCAACCCAGAACGACAAAAAGATACTTACCCACCTAAAAAATAACCTAAAAGCCAACGCGAAACCAGAAAAAATCCACCAACCTCAAAACCAAAAATCCCAACAAAAACCTAAGAGCCACAAAAAGCCCCTTAACCAAAAAAAATACAAGACCTACCCAAAAAAAAACCTCAAAACACCATCCAAAAAACCAAAACCAAACGAACCACATCCAAAACGACCAACACCACAAACACCCCCACCAAAAAGATCCAGCAAAACACAAACAAAATAAAAAAGCCAACAAAAAAAACCAAAAAAAAGAATAAACAAACGACCCTACCCAACCATAAGAACAAAAACAACCTAAAATAATAAAACAAAACCAGAAAAAAAACCCAAATCATCAAACCAAATCCAAAACCAAAAAAGCCCAGAAAAGATCCACACCCATAAAAACAAAACAATCCACACCAAACACACAAACGCACACAAAACCCAAACAAACGCCTAACACCAACAAAAAATCCAACAAAGATAACCACCACAAAAAACCATAAACCCAGCCCACAACCTACCACACCACCCGAATTGCAATAGCAACAAACAAAACCGACAAACCCCAAAACCAATAACCAACAAAAAAATACGAAAAAACCACAACACCCAAGGAGACAAGCACAAAGAAAAAAAACAAAACCAACCTACCAAAACCACAAAAAATAAACACCCAAAACACCCTGATATAAGCAATACACACCCAACAACACCAAAAACAGAAACGAAACCCAAAAACAAACCACCATACAAAAACACTAAACCACCAAAGAAACACAACACTTGAAAAAATAGACCGAGAGCAAAAACCCAAAACACAACCAAATACCCCCCCCCCCCCACCAATACACCCCGCCCAACAAAACCCCCCACCCAAGCGCCCCCCACGTCAAACCACACCCACCCATACCCCACTTACAAGCACCAAAAAAAACCTCCGCCACTCATAAACAAAACGCCACGGCCTATACCAAACCACACAAACCAAACCAACAAAACAACAAAAACAAACCAAACAAAAAAAGAACAACCCAACAAAATCCCAAACCAAAACATACGCAACACGCCAAATCTAAATATCCAAGCCACCAAGAAAAACCAAAACCCACATTACCAGACAAAAAACACCAAAAAAAACCAAATGAGAAAAGCCAAAACCAACCCAAAAAACCTAAACAGACAATAACCACTAAACCAAAACCAAGCATCCAATCCACCAAAAACCAAACCAAACCAAAACCAACCATAACCCAATAAACAGAACAAACCAAAGGAAACCAAACATAAAAACCGAAAATCATATAACCCCAGCAAATAACAAGCCACAACCAAAAACCCACCAAAATATGAAACCAAAAAATCACAAGCTCTACAAATAAAAGATCAAACCAACCAGATAAACCAAAAATCCATACGCCCATGACCACACAATACCACCACAAATCCAAAAAAATCAAGAAACCCAAAACACATACAAATGTACCAAAAACAATTAACCCAAAACACGAAAAACAAACGCCAAAAAAAAAACAAAAAAAACCCCAAAACCAAAACTAAAAAAAAACAAAGAAAACAAGACCAACCAATAACGGAAACCTACCCCTGAACATTACCCCCACCGAACTCAAACCAGCCACCCCTAACCAAACCCCCCCACTACAAATCACACAACAAACAAAAAAACAAGACCACAAAGCAAGCCGACTCGACGGGAATAAAAAGAAATTACCAAAGCAAAAAAACCAACACATTTAAAAAAAAAATAGATACCAAAGCCAACAGTAAAAAACAGCCAAAGCGCTAAAGCCAACGCCCCACCAAAAACACAAAAAGAAAACACCAAATCACCATAAAGCACAAACCAAAAAAATGCCACCATATCGACTAGAACCGTAAGATAAACACCAACCCAAAAACCGAAAAACAACCAAAACCAAGAAACAAGACCCAAAAAATGCGCCAAACAAACCACCTCCAAACCCAAAAAAAAATGAATAAGCACAACAAAAGATAAACAAAATAAAAAAACACAAAAAACAATCACGACCCAAACCAAGCCAATAAATAACCAAAAAAAAAAAAAAACCACTCCAAAAAAAAATACCATCCAACCACAACCAAACCCCAGAAAAAGCAAAAAAAGAACCAAGACAACCACACAAAACAAAAAAAATATAAAAAACCGACCAATTCCAACCAAACCAACCAAAAAAACCACAACGACCCATGAAGAAAAAAACTACAAGCCAAACCACCAACAACCAAACCACACCCACCCCCCCAAATAAAGGAACGAAGGTACCATATGAAAAAAAATCAACAATAAAACCCAAACTTAAAAAACAACATTAAACCAAAAAATAACCCAAAAAAAAAAAAAACCAACAAAAAACAAACAGAAAACCAAAAAAACCACCAACAAAAGCAAACCCAAAAAACGAACAACAAACCAACAAAAACAATCCAAACCAAGAAACCAACACCACAAAAAAAACAACCAAAAACCAAGAAAAAAAATTAAAACCACCTAACCAAAAACACATAAAAACAAACCTCAGAACGCCCAACCACACCAAACAAACAATCCACAAACACAACTACCAACTCCAAGAAACCAACAAAACCAACAAGAAGAAACAAAGAAACAAAAATACCACTAAAAACCCCCCCCAAAAGAAATCCAACCACCCCAACCCCAAAAAAGCACACCAACACAGCATTCCAAAAACGCACATCAAAAGACAAACCCACAGCCAACAAGAACCCAACAAACAACAACATAAAAAACACCACCAAATAGCAAAATATAAAACCCCTCCAGCTAAAGAGAACCACCAAAAAAACCCACCAAAGAAACCCATACAATCCCCTACCACGAAACGACCGAACTAACATACACCCCAAACCAAAAGAGAAAGACAAACCACCACCGTACGCAACTAAAAAACTCAACCAACCCAACCAACACGTAAGAAAACTACAATAAACCAAAAACCACCCCAAAAACAACCAACCAAACAAAAAAAAAAAAAGAAACCAAACCAACAATAAACCAACAACATACGAACAAGCAGCAGGCCGCACCACCTAATTAAAAACCAAAAGCCAGTAACCAACCATTCAACATAAAGCCCTCCCCCAGAAAAAACCAAGGAACGAAACATACAACACTAATGCGACCCCCATAGCCCCCCAGCCAAAACCCAATACCCACTACATCAAACAAAAAAAACACCAAACTAATCCAAACCAACCCGCGACCAAACCCAAAAAAAAAACCAAAAACCCTCCAGCAACAAAGCCCAAGAAACCAAAAATAACCCTCCACCACTAACCACCCAATCCATACCAAAAAAAAACCAAAGCCCACACGACAAAGAACATAAAAAAAGCAACCTATCCAAAAACACAAAACCAACATCCCCCCCCAAGAAACCACCAACCACAATCAAAAAACACCAAGAAATACACTAAAAAGCCCAAAGGAAGTCGATCTCCGGGTAGTGGGACACCCAGCCCAATCCGCATCAGAATATGCAACCAAATCTGTGGTAGATGAAGAAAATAACTGCAAACCATAATGCAGAGTACCCTGAACATACCGCAAAATCCTCTTAAGAGCAGAGAGATGAGGCTCTCGAGGATCATGCATATGAAGACAAACCTACTGAACTGCATAAGAAATGTCCGGTCTAGTAAAAGTAAGATACTGAAGAGAACCTGCAAGACTCCAATACAAAGTCGGATCAGATACCGGATCACCATCAACACCTAGTTTAGACTCAGTATCAATAGGAGTCCGACTAGGGTTACAATTAACCATATGTGCTTTCTCCAAAATCTCAACAGCATACTTCTTCTGAGACAAAAATAAACCTGAAGAATCACGCTTGACAAAAATACCCAAAAAATAATTAAGTGGACCCAAATCTGTCATAGCAAACTCCTAATGCAAAGAACGAATAATCCGCTGCAATAAACCCTCAGAAGAAGCAGTGAGAACAATATCATCCACATATAATAACAAATAAGCAGTATCAGTCCCCTGTCTGTAGATAAATAAGGAGGAGTCACAGTGACTATGAGAAAAGCCAACCCGAGTAATGTAAGATGCAAACCGCTGAAACCAAGCTCGAGGGGCCTGTTTTAGCCCATAGAGAGACCGCTGTAATAAACACACATAATCAGGATGAACAGAATCCCGAAATCCAGGAGGCTGATGCATATAAACTGTCTCAGAAAGATCACCATGTAAAAAAGCATTCTTGACATCGAGTTGATGGATCGGCCAATGTCGAGAAGCAGCTAAACTAAGGACAGTCCGAATAGTACCCGGTTTAACAACCGGACTAAAAGTCTCATCAACATCAACCCCCTCTAACTGTGTACTACCGTTCGCCACAAGACGAGCCTTGTAGCGACTGAGCGTGCCATCTGCCAGATACTTATGACGAAAAAGCCACATACAACGCACAATATTGGTATCTGGTGGTCTAGGTACTAAAGTCCAAGTTTTGTTTTTAATAAGCGCATGATATTCATCACGCATAGCATTTTTCCAGTTAGGATCACTAAATGCATCACGATAAGATTTTGGTAAAGGTGAAACCGAAGACACATGTAAATTGAGACGCTCAGTAGGACGATTAGTCTCGACACAAAAACGTGTGACCATGGGGTGAACCGAAACTGGGTTTGGGTTTTCAGGTGGATCAGGAATTATATTAGGTAATTGAGCCACATGTTCATTTTGGGCCGCGGGTGATTGAGTTGTGGTAGGCGTTTGTTGTTGGACCGCAGACGTAGATGGAGGCAGTGAGTGGGCTTGATTTTTGATGGTTTGAACTTAGGCCGGTGAGAGTTGTTGAGGTGATTGAGCTTGATTTTCGGTGTTATGAATTGGAGTGATGGGTTCAGGTGGGAGTGGCACAGCAGGAATGGTGGGAATTATTGGTGGTATAATATCGGGTATGTTGTCTAAAAAGGTATAAGTAGGTGATAAAACGGGTTGAGTGAAGCCATAAGGAAAAACGGTCTCATCAAATGTAACATGACGAGAAATAATGATCTTATTTGTTTTTAAATCAAGACAACGATACCCACGATGATTTGAAGCTTGTCCCAAATAGATAAAAGGTGTGGCGCGAGGTTCAAGCTTATGGTTGGTGTCAAGGTGAGGGTAACATAAACACCCAAATGTACGTATAAGGCTATAATCAGGGTTTGTTCCAAACATACGGGTATAAGGTATTTCATTGTTAATGGCAGTAGATGGTAAAAAGTTTAACAAGTGAGTGGCCACATTAAGGGCTTCAACCCAAAAGGTAGGTGAAAGGTTGGCTTGAAAAAGTAAGGTTCGAATGAGATTGTTTATAGTACGAACCATTCGTTCGGATTTTCCATTTTGTTGGGATGTTTTGGGACATGAAAATCGAAACTGTATTCCATTTTCGGCAAAAAGTTTATGAAAGTTATGGTTGTCGAATTCTCCACCATGATCACACTAAAATGAACAAATTTCACACTTGAACTGAGTACGAACATAGGTACGAAACAAAACAAATTTAGACCAAATATCAGATTTATTATGCAAAGGATAAACCCAAACAAACTGCGAATAGTGATCTAAAAACAAAACATAGTATTTAAACCCTGAGAGACTCGGTATGAGTGAAGTCCACACATCCGAGTGAATAAGGTCAAAACAAGAAGTAACGACAGTATTAGAACTGACGAATGAAAGGCTCACGTGTTTGCCAAGATGACAAGCTTGGTAAAGAACGGGAGGTTTCTCGTTATTACACGAAATAAGCTTAGAAGAAACAAGAGGACGTAGCACGTCACCCCCTAGGTGTCCAAGACGTTGATGCCACGTATGTTGACTAACGAGGAAGGCATGAGGGATAGGAGATAGAGCAATGACTGGGTAAAGATCCCCCGTGCTGTCACATCGAAGAAGCACCCGACACGTCATGAAATCCTTAACGGAAAAAACAAACGCACAAATTCGATAGTGCAATTATTGTCACGAACAAATTGACGAACAAATATTAAATTCTTGACAATATGAGGGGTGATAAGAACATTATTTAAGTAAAGAGATCTAGTTGGAGTTGGCAAAATGCTATGGCACGTATTAGTGACGGGTATAGAATGACCGTCACCAATCGAGACAGACAGGTACATACACGAATTAAAAACTTCACTTAGATTAGTAACTGAATTATTGAGATGAGAGCTCGCACCTGTATAGAAATTCTAAGCGCCAGAAGCGAGATCATGAAAAGTCTCGGCCGTGAAAGATGAGGTTGAGTGGTATCCCGTCCTGGGTTAGCCGTGGGTCCCATTGACCCGAGAGTAGCCAAAGTTGACCCGGATGGGGCCTCTTAGGCCGGGTGCATAATCTGATAACCAAATGGTTAACCATCGGATAAGCCATAAGGTGTTGGGCTATGCTCACATATTGAATAGGACCTGTTGGTTGGGCCTATATCGGGCTGTAATAATGCACTGGACTAGTTGATGGGGCCGTTGAGGGTGCAACATATCCAAAGGTAAGTGGGGCTCCAACAACACTTTGTGGACTAACTGATTGTGCATAATATGTGGCTTGAGTAACATTGGATTTAAGGGACTGCTTAGATGCATTAGTAATAGCAGTAGGAGTATCCAAATAATTTGATAAACATAAACGAACCAATAAATTTAATAACAACTCATTGGTATTGTCACTTTTGGTTTCAACAATACTGTTGGTACTATTCATGATGAAGATTATGAATGACGAGTAGCAGTAGGGTTTTAGTATGAAAAGAATGAGAGTGTTGAATGGGGTATGAACTTAACAATGTAAAAGACAAACAAAGCGTGACCTTTTCACGTTGTAAAGCCTCGTGACCTTAACACGATGAACACAAACAGACCGTGACTGACTAAGTTGTAAATTCAACCCTTTTTATATATAAATAAATATATAATAAATATAAATATATAACAAGGATCAAAATCCACAAAATAATCAATGAAACCGAGAGTAGTATGATATGATATTCCCGGGTCGTTTATCCCCAACGAGGAGCGAATTGGAAAGTCGAAAGTTGGTTTGAATTACGATGCTTGAATGGAAAAAGATTTGGATTTTGTTTTTCTAATTAGAATGCAAAAACAATTAAGGAAAACCTAAAAACGAAAGCTAGAATGAGTAAATCCTAAAACGTGGACGGGAGAGTAAAAACGTGAGTTAAAACAAAACTAAATTATCCAAAAATTTAACCCTAAATGATATATAACTTTTTGAAAAAGCTAATAATAAGCAACTTTAAAAAAGGAAATTTTTTTGTAACTTGCAAATAAGCACGAAATAAGCAAACAAAATGGCAGTATTAGCAAAAACAACCCAACAATAAGCAACTAAATGACAAATAAGCTAAGATATGTCCTACACTACACCTATTAAGCAGCTAAGAACAAAAATAAGCTAAGAATTTAAGACAGATAAGCTAGAAAAACAAATAAGACTCAGCAGTACTAACTTAAAAAGTTAGTGCTGCTAGCTTCAACTTAGTACTGCTAGGCTTAATAAAACACAATGAAATAAGAATTAAGCAATTAAGCTAAAACAGATATTTAACTACCCCTAATGAGCACTCAAGCATAAAAATAAGCAACTAGAATAAGCTAGAATGGAAAATAAGCTAAAAAATAGTAAAATAAACACTAAAAAATATTAACTTTTTAAAAAGGCAAATTTGCTTAATATTCGACTCTAAACTAAAGACAGTTAGCGAAAATGGGCCCTTTTTTTATTAAAAATAACACTTTTTTAACTCACCTCTAGATACTAAAAATCTAATAAATTACTCTAAAAAAAAAAAAAAAAAAAAAAAAAAAAAACATAAAAAAACAAATAAAAAAAAAAAATAATAAAAACACCTCCCAACCTAAAACAAAAAAAAAGCAAACAAAAAGCTCAATAAGCAAACCAAGAATAAAAAAAAAGCAAAGCAAAGGAGTTTATAATTAATTATTAATAAAAAATGCTTAACAAAACCCAACCCCAAAAGAGCCTAACAAGAAAGCTTTCAACCCCCCCAGATAGCTAATCCTAACCAAATAAATATGCACGGAAAAAACCCATTTGGCACCGGCGAGATCCACCATATATCATGCCATTCCAGAAAGCTCAACACCCAACCCCCCCCTACACTACCACGCCTATATAATACAACCAAAAAACCCAAACACCCCAATAAATCCCACACCCCCACACACACCAAATAAAATATACAATAGTACCTAAAACCTCCACCTCTAACCAACCCCCACCCAACAAATCACCCCCCCAATTCCACCCCCCCCCACAAAAATGCACAATACCCCTACTGTAATCATGAGTACACCACCACCTCCATTAACCACCATAATCACACACTCTTCCCTAGTAGAGTCCTAGTAAGTAAGTACTAACTAAATACAACTTACTAGTACTAACTTGGAGTTAGTACTCGTTGTTAGGTTTTTTATTAAAAGTCCAAAAGAAAACTAAGCGAATAGCAGTACTTAATTATGGGTTAGTACTGCTTGTTCCAAACAGCACTTTAAGTTTTTAAAAAGCATTTTTTTTTCTATTTCAAGCTGATTCGATCCTAAACTGTTAAAAACAGATCATCAAATAACAATATAAGACACTTATAAGCAGACTTCAATCAATAATAAGCACTTAAATAGCTAAAATTCAATCCAACAGTCATTATCATGAACTACCCAAGTTACTAAACAATTACACTACCAAGTTTTTACTAACCTGAATTCACTACCTAGTAATAATAATCTGGAAATTCGCACAAACATCACTTTTTAAACTAAAAATTAACCTAAGCCAAGGATAAGCACTAAACATCATAAACAAGCATTAAATAAGCAATACAATTCAATGGCAAATAAGCAGAGGAAAGGGAGAGAAAAAATAAGAGGGGGATAAATAGTTTTTTTTAAGAGCATATAAGGACAGATTCAAAGCAAAACTAAAATTAAAACGGCATGGAAACATTAAAGTTAACATTAAGCAGCATAAACTATCATTAATAAGCCATTAAAAAGGACAGAAAATAAGCAGTTAATCAAGCAATTGTACCAGTAACTAAGCAATATATGAAAAAAGGAAAACTTACTTGCTCCCTTGCTCTAAACAGGGATATTTATTGATTAAAGACCTAAATAAGCTCTAAAAACCTACGCAGCTTATAAATAAGCACTCTAATGAACCCATAAGCACTTCCTTTATTTTCTTATCATCTAAAAGCTCAAAATGCCAAATTCCTTACTAATGAAAACTTAAAAGCTTAGATAAGTTTTTGAGAAAGCTTATCCAAAACACCCTGAGTTATAAAAGTAAGAAGAACTTATGAAAGACTTTTGAAATCTTAAAAAGGATACTTTAAAACTGGGAAGAAAACGGGTTTAAAGAAGAACCAAAATTGAATTTTCATTAACTTTAAAAAAGTTACAATACTTGGGGAATTTTAAAGTGCCATTAATAAATTAACTAGAACTAAAACTAGGTTATAAACTAATATGTTCGAAGGGATTACAACTGCCCTATTCTTATACACAAGAACCAGGAGAAGATTTTAGGGTCTTTGTTGTTTCTTTGTAGAGAGACTTCAGCTCTGTTGTGTTTTGTTGTGTGAGTGAGCCATAATCACCATCTATGCTGTCCATTTTGAGTAGTCCCCAAGCAATTTGTTCTTGACCATTGATTTCTTGTCATTTTCTTTTGCCGAATGAGGGAGTTAGGGATTGCCAAGGTGTTCATTGATCCCATTAATTGTGAGGTGTTGTTTATAGTTTTTAATGTGTTTCTGGTTTGTTTGCTGGAGGTAGGTAGACAATGAACAGTACTTGGGGGTACGGTTCATTGGCGAGGGAGAAAGAGGGGTTTATGTCTGTTTGTTTGAGGGGGTGGGGTGCTAGAGGAAAGGTTTGTGGAGGTGGCAAAACAAGCCCTCCAAGGTGTATGTAGATCTTGCAATAAAATATAAAGTTCCCCTTGTGGAGGATTTCAACTTTGGGGGATGGCAGAAATGCCCACTCAAAAGTTATATTGAAGTTTTGCAAAAGTTAGTACCTAAAGGGGTACTACGAAGGTTTAAATGGGAATGGGCCTTAGCAGTTTGGGCCGGCTATAATGATAAAAAGAAATGGGCCTTTTTATTTAAACTTGGGCTTAAAGTCTTCATGTAATATACTAATGGGCTTGTCCGGCCCATTAGATGGGTTCGGGTGGGCCCATCAAGTATTCTTCGGTGTCGGCTCCGGTTTTGACCGTTGACTTTGTCTTTCTTGGACTTTGGCTTTGATTTGACTTTGGCTTTTCTATGCTTTTCCATTCTGTGCTTGGTTTTGTTCGTTTTTGCTTGTCCTTTTCTCGGATATCCATTTCCTGCACAATATAAATGAAAACATACAAATGCAATGTATTTTTTGGTACGTTTTTGGTCATTTAAGCCTGATTTTAATGGTGAAAAGTATGTGTAATTAAACGCATACCAGTGACCTTCGCACGTCTTAAAAACCTCGTGACCTTATCACGATGGTAACAGAAAACCGTATGACCCAAGCACAAAAAAAAGAAAAAGCAGAAAGTGGTTTTAGGGTTTTGGTTGATGGCAGATTTGGTAGGGTTTTGGGATCGAAGATAGGCTCGATACCATGTAAGGTTTGGGAAATCTTGTGTATCATTATCATTAAACATACGAGTAAAAATACAATACATTAAAAAGATCTAGATGTGGGCTTGAGCCCAAATATAATGCATATTAAATTATGGGCTAGCATTCCATACCATCATATCCACCTGAGCATTCAACCAACATCCATAATACAACAGGATAAAAACAGTAGGCATCATCATGAGAGTTATAGCTCCATCATGTATTAACAATTTATTATTATATTTGTGCAAAAGAACTGCATTAATATATATCAACGAGTAGGCTTGCCCGCGCTCCGTTGTGGGGCGCGAGCTTTGGCGTTTGTTCACGACTCCTTGACTTTTAATAGATTTTTTTAAGTTACCATTTGAGTATTTGACTTGTCAAAAATAAAACACAACACATATTGCAAGTTTAAGGGGTGTTTGGATTAGCTCTCCACGAATACAGAAAATAGAAATGTACGCCAAATATTACAGCTCACATATATTGTTTTCGAGGGGCGTCTATATGTCTTATGCGACCATCCATATCAATAGGCTTTCAAATACAATCGCATTTTCCAGTCTTTCATTCGTTCTTTCCAGCCACCCTCTTTCTTTTCATTTCATCTTCCACTTCCTGTAAAAATGTTATTTCAAATATTAATTTTTAGCTATACAATTTACCATATTGTATTTAGTATAGGCAGCGCATCTATAAAATGTCACAATTTGGGTTGAGCTCATAAACTAAATATAGTATTGTATAGAATTATACCATAGTCTGGCGATGCATAAGAATGCACCAGTTTATGTAGTGATGATATCTGTTCCCCATGAGGCTGGCCGCACCATATATGTAAGCTTAAGATGCCTAAGAATATTGATAGTGTTTTGAACTTAATATGTGATTCTGTCTCTGAACATAAGGATGAAAATCACAGTAAGATTAGAAAAAAATATGACAAAAATACCAGTAATAAAACGCCATAGAGAAATTTGATGAACCTCTTAACAATGCCACTGTGCTGAACATCAGGTTGGCCGGTCACGTAGTGTAAATGTTATTCTTGTCTTTTACCAAGCATCCCTGTTGCAAGTCTGCCAGCCATATATCCACACACCTCCTGCTAGTTTGTTATAGCATTACCAAAGACAACCTGCAACAAAAACACAACACTAATTCATAACCATCTTTTAGCGGGTAAGTATAAAAAATATTACTAACAGTAGGCACTTTGAGGGTAACATTAGATAATCAAAGCGATATTATTACCATTAGAGTACATCCATAGTTAACAGACTTACAAAAGCTAAAAAGACCCTAAATTACAGCCTTAACCGACTAAAAATAAAGCCAAAAGTGACAGAATTCAGAAGCTAAAAGGACTCTAAATCATTTTGCCTTGTATTCTGTTTTAAAACAATCTAGGTATTCACAAACCGCAAACATATAAAACAACAAACACCCTTTTTAATAAAAATGGCAGGAAAAAGCAACATACTTTCACCTTTTCATTATCAATGGAATTTGGAAAACATCACCACGCCACCAACAACGGTAACTTGTATGAAACTGAAGTACGTAAAAGTTTTTGCATTTTGGCGCTGTTAATCCATAATTCTAACACATCATCAGCGGGATTGCATTAACTTTTCATTTATATATCAAAGAAAGTGTGACAACCTTGACATACTGTATTCCCTAATAATTAATTATAAGAGAATTTAGCATAAGTCATCCAATCATCTGGTGACTCTATTGGAAGTTAGCTGATTACAAATTTTTAATATGTTGTTTAACATTTTCTTATATAATTTGTGAGCAACTATCATAATAATATATTCAGTTGTAAATAAGCATCAAACAAAATCATTACGTTAAACAAACCTGACAAAATGCGTAATAGCCTCGTCTTTCGGGTCCGTCTTACAAAACAAAACCAAAACGAAAATCTCGATCTGTTGCAGTCCTGATAAAACATCAGACGTCAGAAGCAATTCGAGGAGACAGGTGAATGGAAAGCAGTCAAACGGGCTGGTTTTTTCTAAATATGTTAGTATCAAAACTACATAAGTTAAATACTCCTTCAATCCTA
Source organism: Tanacetum coccineum (assembly GCA_026074375.1). Taxonomy (NCBI): domain Eukaryota; kingdom Viridiplantae; phylum Streptophyta; class Magnoliopsida; order Asterales; family Asteraceae; genus Tanacetum; species Tanacetum coccineum. The sequence goes on along the minus strand of BQNB010059103.1, from coordinate 19,243 downwards.
CACTACCCGATAGTGATTCCCGTTTTTCCTATTCTATCCGCCATGGCTGCAAACGTGAGTGTTTGTAACCTAATGGCTCAGAAAGTTAAAAGAAATTGGACAAAAATGTTACGATTCAATCCGACTAGTTTCGGCAATAGTTGATCCCAAACACCCCCTTGTTGCTCATATAAACAATATCATTTTTTAGTGTTAATATAAAAAATTACATCAATCCTGTTGTCATCATCTTATGTGTAGGAAAGGTTCGTTTCTTAGATAGATAGTCCTTACCTTTGTATCCAGAAAATCAACAAACTTGGTGTGTTTGGTTGGTCTCCAAAAGAATAAAAGCTGTCAAAAATAGAAGAGAGGAAAATTAGAGTTTATCCAACAACCTTAGGCATAATCGAAATGAAGCATTTGTAAATAGCCAAATCCAATCAGTAATGCCACCTTTTTTATCGTCATAATTGAAAATGAACCCACTATAAATGTATTAGGAGTGTTTGGGGTTACGTAGATTTTCTGCTATACAATGAGAAAAGTAACAATCATCCGATATGAATAATAAGGTTATATAATTTGTAAATTTGGTATCTTTTACACAGATGGAAACCTTTTGCTCGGCCATAGTCTTTAACAATGAGAGATGCTACTATTGACCCGGGAAATTTAAAAATAACCTTTATGCAATCTAAGTTAGTGACCTTATAAAATTTATTAATAGGTTCATTGAAAGATGTTGATTTAAAACCTGTAGAGGTTAAATTGTTGAACCAACATACAATTTACGATTTTAAAGATCTTATGGGCCTTCATTATACGGTCTCGTGAACCGGTATATGTCACTTTACGTTACTTGCATTCACATAAAGCAATTCAGTCATAAAATGGGATCCTGACCTTAGTCTGCCAACCTCCTTTTTATGAGATCCAACAACAGCTAATGGAAACATCCTCTTTCCATTAAGGGTTGTTAATCTCTGGAAAATTGCAAATTTATGAAAGTTTGAGTAATCAGAATATCATATTTGCATCATAAGAGCAATTAGCAATACTTCGTGTGTCATTTTACCCTTACCTCATATGTGTCGATGAGCTCCTTATCATCACTTAGAGAATCATAAGCCGCAATAGCCTCCACGGGAATTGACATCATCCCATATACATCCTAATACATCATTACTTTCCGTTCAACGCTCTATATTCATTAATAAAATAAAGCAACTAAATGCTACAACACTCTATATATAATGTAATACACCAAATGAGTTTACATGTACAACATCACCTTTATTATGATTCTTTTCGCAACCTCACAAAAGCCCTCTTATAGTGGGTTAATTTTGGAACCCACCTCAGTTCCAATCCCAAATTCTGATTTTTTTTATAAAGAACAAATTTACGAAAACCCCACATATTATTCCAGAAACCAAACCAAAAAAAATCATAATCCATGATAAGGATGAACCACTAACCTGTCAATTGAACCTTAAATAATTGCAAATCCAAGTTCTTGATGCTCGTGACTTTTGCATCTTTGTTGTACCTCTGCAATAACAAAAAGATGTAAAACAAATAGTTACTCAAAACATTGATTGATGTTTAAAACTCGCCTAAAATTTAATTAACAAAACTATAAAAAAGTTAAAACTTACACCTTCTCGACTAAAAAAATCGTACTGCCTCATGTAGCATCTGCTTATGATTATCTTTTGGTTTAAAGAATTAAGGTTATTGATTTTGTTCTAAGCTGTAGGATAAAAAAGGGGGCGGATCTATGTTTAGTGTGTGTTTAAAAGAGTGAGAAGGCGGGTGAGACGACAGGTGTGTTTTTTGGTTCGATGATAGTAACACGTAGTCTACACGTGGAAACAAATGAAGAAAAGATGAAGAAGGCTATGTGGGTATCCCAAACAGAGGGTCAGATGTGAGTGGGTGGATATGGTTGCCTAAGAGTGGGTAGAAGAAACACACAGAAAAAAGAAAAAGGTCGGTCGGGTGAGCCTAAACGAAGCCTAAACACACACACAAAAGGCGGGTCGGATAAAATAGATATAACCGACTTAATTTTTTATTAGTATTTATAGCAATAAAATAATCAAACAAATCCCTCTAATCTACCTACTATATAAAATAGGCTTTCTTGGAACTCATCTAAAAGCAAAAAACCTATAAAAATAACAAGTGTCCAATAAAAATAATCAACGGCTATGGTTACACCAGCAATTAATACTTCATTATTTTCTCCTTAACAAAAATACCTACCGACCTCCTTCATAAAATTAAAACATCAGTTTTTTATCAAAAAAATTAAAACAACAGTTTTTTTTTATCAAATTTGATTCTGCAACTATTAGATGGTGAAAACAACAATCACAAACGAATTATAATGAATCAATTTCGTCACCTTAAAAAAATCCTCAATTATTAGATAGACAACTTGCTTCCATGTTGCGCCTCAATTTATCTAAAGATCAATCTTACGATGATTCATTTACAGTAACGAGAAGAATTTTGAAGTTCTGGATCACGAAGATGTACATTTAGGAATGTCTTTCGAGAAATCTATAAAATTTCACTTTTAGAATTACTAGAAGTTGTTTTTTTTTCATCTATAAGGGTAGTCTTATTTATTTTAGAATTCTTATTTTTTAAACAATCAACGTTAATTTAGCAGTATATTCGGAATTTTTGCAGTGACATTTTCACCTTTATTTTTTTAATATTTAATCATTTAATGTTATTTATATCTTACATAATAGTAATAATTTTTTTAATCTTCATAAATAATTTTAAAGCTAGCCGCCCAACGGGCGGGCCTTAAGACTAGTTGTATATATTTATAATATGATGTATTAACAATTTATTACTCGTATTATATTTGTGCAAAGTTGGTTTGGAATAGATTGCGTTGATCGATTTGAGTGGGGTTTTTAGTAACAATTTGTTTAAAGACCAACCTAGAACTAGGTTTTCTGAGTAATCGTATTTGGATTTGAATTTGGGCGTAATCTTTATCATATAAGTGGGCCATTAAAGTTACCCAACCGATATCATATTAAGGGCGTTTGATTACAAGTTCTCGTTTGTCAAGTTGTTTAGTAACTTGAATTTTTTTTATACTTTGATAATAAGTTTGAAGTTGAACCGCAAATACTTATAAGGGAGTCATTATAATTTGAATGTGATATTTGAAATTTGAAGATCTATTTGCATTTAAAGACTTAATTATTATCAAGTTGTTTGAAATTTGATTTGGTGTTTCAAAACATGATCGATTTGTTTGAAATTCGACAAACCGAATTTCCAATATCATGCACATAATTTGGTTGGAATTTGTTCAAAGGAAAAAAAACGTGTGCTTAATTTGTACATAGCTTTCCGCATACAAAGTTTGTATTGCTGAATGCCTTATTATGACAGAGGTAGCGTTCGTCAAGAAGAAGAACAAACAATAACATTACCCAATCCAGCCGGATCGAAGTATGAGAGGTACCGTAGTAGAATACAGGTTCGACAATAATATACAACAAAAAAAATACAAAGAACATGTCTCCTCACTAAGTTTTTTTGAGCTACTTTTGCCTCTTATATATCTTTTCCAAGAAAGATTTCAACACTGCTTGTAGTGCTTTGCTTGGCTGTGATTCGATTGATGTAATTAACTCCTCATGAGTCGACTTTTCATAATCTTTGTACGCACCCTATGCAATATCCAACAAATGGGGTAAGAGAAACATGTGTGGTCTTCCTGTATACAAATACACGTGGAGAAAGGCAGCAATAAGATACCTGTAGTTCAAGAGTATGGTATAGTTCCTTCACTTTAGCTACCTTGTCTAGATCCTTTCTTCCATAGTTTTCCTATTAAGTTTCGTGGTAATTAAATCATTTTGTGAAAGATATAGGCGTATTTTCAAAGATAGGACACATCTTGTTCATGCTTACGTTTAAAATTTTCTTTTGTTCCTCATTGGCAAGTTCAAGTGCTTTCGCAATCAGCCACGAACACTTGCAGTCTTCGATATCTGTTCCAATCTGATACAATGGGACAGATCGTGCCTAAGTTGTGGTTCCGTAAGAATACATGATCATTTAAGATAAACGATATTGGTGGACTAACCTTGCCAACCACCTTGGGATCACCAAATGTGTCGAAATAATCATCCTACAAGAATCCAAATGTTTTTATATGTGTGATAATTGTTCAAATTCATGAATAAAGAAGCATCTTTTTTTGAGGATCATGAATAAAAAAGCATTTATATGTCAAGAACTCAAGATCAATCGAGAATTCATATATGATTGCAAAAGAAATGATGATCACATTACCTGCACTTGATAATAGATACCCATCTCAACAAGAATGTCTTTCACTTGAACATGATCATCCAGATTCTCTCCAATCATAAGGAGGGCACACGCGACCTTTATGCAAATTTACAGATGATAGATTTTATCATGCAAAATCATACAAATTTAGAGCGACTAAAACAAATAAATGTACTTACCGGAAGGTAAAATGAGTAATAAGAACATTTGTATTGAATAATCCGTCGGTTACTACAAGAAAAACATATATGATATCATGTACATGAGATCAGAAGATGCAACATATATACATTTTAGATATAAAAAAAATGTACGAATAACTGTACAATTGACATTGTCACTTACAGAGACAAAGAATAATTTGAGAGACCTTTCTTTCCAACAAGTGTACTAATGACATCAATCATTTCTCCAGAGACTGTTTGAAATTCTGCCTGCTCAAAACCAAGTTAAGGTTAATAAATCATGTTAAGTAAAATCCAAGTTACGATTAATTTGGTATTATAAATCATTTCAAAATCCAAGTTATGATTATTTGATAATTTGGTATTATTAAATGTGTGTAACTTTAAACACACCTCGTTGAAGAGGTCTAATAGGTGGACGTAATAAGCCTTTCCTTGGAAATGTTTCTTTAGGATTCTGGCGACATGGCTGCGAAGTAAGACACCATCATTTACAGCAATCATACCAACCTAAAAGCGAGTTATTACTGACTTCGTGTTAATATTACCGACTTGTAAAATAGAAAGATATAAATTCTCACTATAGAGTCACACCTCGGGTAGTCTGAACCGACATGGCTGGCCTCTCCGATAGTGGGAGCCATCCATTATGTCATCATATAGTAGAAAATACGCTTGAAGCTGCAAACGTCAATATCATGACTAGGATGATTGTTTTTTGAAACAAATTTGGTACAAATTAATTTGAATAGTTAATATTATTATTACCCATTCAATGCACCAACCAAGTGTACACACGAGAAAGGCTTCATCATCAGTAAGTTCTTCTCCCTTAAGCAACTGGTAGCTGTCCACCACCGAAAGGCCTCGGGTCATCTTTCCTGCGTACATCAAGTTTTTCTCTAAATAAAGGAATTATTTAGTACCTTTCATTCCGCTTTGAAATTTAAGATAGGTCCTTGCAGCAATGATGCCCGCAAATAAAAATGACAAGTTTTTTTTTTTTTTTGGAATGTACTGAATTTGAAAAACTGATCAATCGTACCTCCAGGTACAATGTAGTCAATCATCTGCATAAAATAGAAAAAATACACTCTTAAAGTAGGATATGAAGTAGATTAGTCTTAGAATGTTTGGGATTGAATTAGTTGTTTCTAGAGATCAAATTTTAATTTTCAACACTATTGATTTAAACCAATGATAAGTTATTCTGTTAACACGATCAACAAACTATTGTCACTAATAAAAGGGTTTTTGGTGATATTTTCAAAAAAATGTCTGGGTAACTATAATTTTTGGTTTTTATCAATACTTTTTGTTAAAGAAGACGAACACTACAAAAAATACTGCATTTGCTGACAAACAAAAAGTGTCAGCAAAAGTATAAAAAAGTGTCATGAAAGATAAATTAGCTTCTCCTTCACATATAATAAGTGTCAGTTGTGACGGTAAAGGTCTATAATGACACACCTATCCTGACACTTAATGTGTCTATACAGGTTCATTTCTTTGTCTACACAGAGTTTGTGTCAGTAATGCACATACTTTTACAAGCACAATATTTCATGTGATGTATCCTTCCTTTTACGGATCATACCATTAACAATATCATACAGAAATCCAGAACTTCCAGCGTATGGTACCGAATCCAGAACTTCCAATATACGATTCCAAAATGTGTGTCGTCATCATATTACAATGCATTTCAAAGTTACGTCTAAGAGAATATCGTACAGAAATCGTTATTCAGTACCACAAGAACTACATGTACTTAATACCATATTTTGTCCATAAGCACTAGCTAATAAAATTGCCCAGTCCCACCTGCTGCAGCCGTGACAAGAACCGTGTTTCCAGACTCCATTTGTGCAGACTAGACGCAACGTGGAAAAAAGAATAATTTCAATACTTTTTATACCACATGTGTGTTGCATACCAAATTTGATATAAAACTAACCTATCTATGAAACGAACCTTTTCTAAAAAGATAGATGATGTAAGTCCAGAAGTAAGCATGCTAGTAAAACATTATGAGCAGCTACAAATTTGTTCGTCAAAGCAAAGATGTGTTCAATGTAATCTTTGGTCCCGCCCTACAAAGGAAACATATCTTTTAAGTTAGACACACAAATGTCTGCATTTTATTGAAATGTTTAACATTATGAGCCAAGTTGTTCAGAACTAACATAAAGATAAGAGGGAGCACAATTAACCTGCAGATTTATAAGTCTGCAACTCTGCATAATCACATCATAGTATTCCCCTGATCACATGCTCATCAAAGATTTGTACAACTAGCGGAACTCCCTAAAAAAAGAAGATAAAAAGCATGTCTGCATTAAAGAGAGTTATCACATACAGATGAATAAATAAATAAACAAGGAAACAACGGAGAGTTTTTCAAACTCTTACCTTGATGGTATACTCAAATAGATAGTATATGGAACGAACCTAAGCTTGAATTCGTCTACTATTTGACTATACTAGACTACTTCTGCAATAAAAACAAAAAAATCAGCCGCAAGTAAAGTACACATCATAACATCCACGAAAATGTGCTGATGACAATGCATTCGGAAATCTGCAAAGTATCACTGAACCCCTTGATATCGTAATATTGAGATAGTAGAAGAGGATTACCCTGCAGCAACTTCTGCATTTCTGCGACCTTGCTCACACTTACAGTCATTTCTGTAGCCTTGCTCACACCTGAAGCACCATAAAAAATAACAAGAACTTAGAGACCGGAAGATGTAAAACAGTTCAAGTTCAAACATGAACAGACTAACATGTAAAAGCTGAAACATAGACAAACCAACATGTAAAAGTCGTGCAAAGTGTATCTCTAGGCATAAACCACATCGACCTGTTATTTATAAAACCGATAACTAATGAAGTAATATAACTTATGTGATCATATTTGAGATAATGTAGCCCAAGTATGTCAATAAAGCTCACTCCGACCCAACATGTACAGAACTACCCGCTGTGACCCATTACCTAACCAATCCAATATGACACTACTAAAGAAAAGGCAACATTTAGAATTTTTAACAAGTATGTCGATAAAGCTCACTCCAACCCAACATGTACAGAACTACCCATTATGACCCATTACCTAACCAATCTAATATGCTAGTTACCGACAATGTCACTTTCATAACTTGTACACAAACTTGAACATTAAACCTTATTTGTTTTCATAAGAAGAGTCTCATAAAAGTTTGCATCCAACTAGAAGGAAAGATAATAACTCCTCACATTAATTTGTATCTATTTTGTGCCATTTGAGTAATTCTGTGACCCATCATAATCTTGTCAGTTTTAAGCAAAATACTATTATTGTATTTACGGTTATCTTTGTCCTTGAGTCTGTTTTCTATAAGATTTGGTACAAACAAAACTTATGTATCACATATTGAACAGATTACTCTAAAATAATAAAATGAGGGAAAAACAAACGATGGAGAAAAAAGTTTGATGTGCCACAAAATGAAAAATAGAATGTAGCTGCCTAAGTTAGGAAAGTTGATTCATCAATGATCTTATTTCTCTCCTGTAAAATTAATTGAAAGGGTTCAAAAATAGTACCTATTAAAAGAATGAGATCCATAAGCAATTCCAAATTTGTCAAACTCAGTATACTCCATGCATGACACACCATACGCCCATGTCCCATCAGGCTTGCCTTTCTCAATTAAAACATTAATGCCTTTTGTGGCGCCAGAGTTTCGTTTACATGATGTGAAACCAAGCTTCTGAAAAAGATCAGGCGAAAATAAGAAAATTAGATTCAAAATGTAATCAATTTCCCCAACTAAAACTAACTATTGTAATTTGTAAGCTTCAAAACACATTTCACAGAGCATGATTGCAAGATGAATTTTCATTACGAGTAATGACGTTTGTTGACATCTTTGTTTTCTCAGTTTACTTTATCATATATATCCACATATTAAGTCTGTTAGAAGGTAATTCTAGTGTTCAAGTGTATTTAGGTCAATACTTTAAGAAGGTGATAACCTTGAGCAAGTATACCACTATATAGAATCGGATACCAATTAAAGCCATTTTCTTGTCTAGTCAAACAACATCCACGTAAAATTATTAGAATCCATAAATATCATATCAATCATACACGATCAAAATTGCATAAATAGGTATTAAGGTTAGTAAAAAAAATATGAATTTTTTTTGCTTTATTTGATATAAAGCTTTGTCCCATTCACTACTTATAGCATCAAATAAGTGAGTTACTAAATCACATCTCCATTCGCAGTGCCAAACCTAAGAACTTATAAAAAACAAACTCGAATATCATCTGAATTTGTTCCAGAAACTCCACAGTGCAAAACTTCATCATATTTCAGAAATAGCCATTCGAGCCAAAAGGTATTAAAATTCAACGATCCAATTACCTATTCACTTCTATTCTATTCGCCTTCTCTTCCTAAAACAAAATTCATCCATTCTGCATAAATTAAAGCCCTAAAACCTAATAAGCACAAATAAACACATAACTAGCAAGGTTTTGTGTTTCAATTGATCAATTATTCAGCCAAAATCTAACTTACCAAATGATTACAAACGGTAAACAACAGATCTATATATATGAATATGAAAAACTTACAAGCTGTATAAACTGTTGTATTATACCTAATTCGATAGAGTGATCTACCACGGTGACGGTGATTGACGGCGGAGATCGGTGACGGCGATTGAGGACAGAGATCGGCGACGCTTACGGTGACAGTGATCGAGGACGGTGACCTGAGATGGAGCTTAAACACGATAGAGCCAGAGGTGGTGACTGAATGTGGCCGGAGTTAGGGTTTCGGTGACGGAGTGAGTGTATATGTGTGATTTAGGTGTTTTTACTTTTTGTTATATTTATAACTCTATCTATTTACTAATATTATGTGAAATTCTTAAAAACCAAAAATAAAACATGGAATTTTTATACTCTTTTTTAAGTGTTCGGTAAAAGTATACATTTGCGTAAGTAAAAACTTAGATATTTATTACTATCCCTTTTTCTATAAATGTAAGTAAAACGAGGATGTACAATCGCGTTCTGCTGCAGGACGATTAGTGGGCATCGCTTTGGGTTGATTCGTCGTTTTGGGTTGGCTGAAGTGGGTCCGGTGGTGATTTCCATTGTCTTTGACACATATTGAGAAGGGGTATATTTTTGTAAATTGCAAAAAAAAACGGTCGTTAAGTAACGACCGATCCCAAAGACAATTTTTGTAAATTCTAAACAAAAAATAAACTAACGGTCGTTACTTAATAGCCATTAGTAGGTGAGATGGTATTTTGTAAAAATTTTAAAAACGAGGGTAGTTTTTGTAATATGACACATAGTGTGAGATGGTATTTCGTAAATACCCGATGGGCTACTCCGTAAAAACCAACGGGTAAACGGGTCGGACCGGGTCAGGTCTACCCGACGCATTAAATGCACCACGGTCGGACCGGGTCGGGTCAACCCGCGCATTAAATGCGGCTTTCCTGCTTTTTGTAAGTTATAGTAATAATATTCTTATTCACACTTCTTAAAAACAGTAGGTAAAATTATAGTTTTGCCTGCACTTATAAAAAAGAGTGAGTAAAACACTATACTTTTGCCTACACTTATAAAAACAGTGTGAGTAAAACATTAGACGTTTTCTCACACTTTACAAAAAGTGTAGGTAAAACTTTACATCTCCTCACACTTTTAATGATATATAAGCAAAACTCACATTTTTGCTTACACTTTTCAAAATGTGCGGATAAAACTTAAAATATGCTCACATATTTTTTTAAAGTGTAAGGATATGTAGACTTTTGCTAACACTTATTATATGTGTCATTAAAAAAAGTGTCACTAAAAAACCTTTTTCTTGTAGTGGAATAATTCATTCTTACAAATTTTTGTGTCCCAATAAATAGGTCTTTACCCTGTCGCACTTTTACTTATACTTTTTAAATGTACAAAAATACTTGATAATTAGTAACACTAGTTTTTTACGTTAGTAACACTTAATCTATGCGTAGTTTTCTTGTAGTTTTTGGAATAATTTCCAAATCTAGCAAAAATCTTTAGTCAAAACTATCAGCAAGCTAGCTTTATCTTAAAATTCCCTATCAAGTCCATCTAATACAATGCAAGTGATTATTTAGGAATCTCCAGTCAAATGCAGGATCATACCTTGTCAACCCACTGACGAGAAACGTCGTCAAACTCAAACACAGGATCATGAATCAGCTCTGACTTGAGATGGTCATAAACCTGCATGAACTTGGACTTAAGATCATTGCTCATTGTTGTTGAGAGTAAACAATCTGATGTCCGTTTATGACAATGTAGCACATTCTTAAGTGTCCCAATAGATGGTCGAGAAGAGGCATGCCAAGATGCCCATTGGATGTAAGATTGCCACCTATCTCCACTCTGCAAAAGATTTTAATATCAGTAATTAGTTACTTTAGCTGATAGAAAGTCAGTAAGCAATCGATTTGTACCTGTTAGAGAATGCCATTTGCCAACAGATTCTTAGCCAGCTTCGGTTCTTTCATTAATTTGTAAACATTTTGTAGACATGTTTTACTATACACCTAGCTAGTCATTAATATTTTATTTACGGGTGTCATTTGGGTTTATTGGAATCTAATAGATTAATGAAATGGATCCGGCTGGGCGGATCTAGCTTGAACACAACGTAGCGTAAAAGAAATTGTTCTTTTTATCGAATGTGAAGCCATTAGGTCAAATGGCTTAATTTATGTGGCTCACTTATTCTGATGTAAGGTCGTGGATAATTATAAGGCCCAATTCACTAAAAATGCCAAAGCATATCATATTTTAACATTGCCTTAATTTTTGTAACTTTCTTTATTCTTGTGTTTCATTACATTAGGTTATGTTTACTTGATTTCATAATAATCTTTAAAAAAAAGAATTTCACTTAATTTTAAATGTTTGTGGTTTTAGAGATTTTTACATGTGGAAGAGGTAAGAATTAATGCAAATATATGAGATAAGTGTTAGTTTTTTTATATCAACAAAACTTAATTTTGTTAGGTGTAAATAATTTTTAAGTGGTCACGTCAATTTTTTGAAAAAAAAAGCTTTACTTGGTTTATGGTTGTATGATAGTGAGTTAAACCCCCGTAGTTAATCGGGCAAAAAATCAAAAATTTTGTTTCCAAAACAAAAACCAAATCGATTTTTATTAATAAATTCGAATCCGACTAGCCAATAGTGTCTCGCATACCGAAGTTTACAAATCAAATCAAAAGGATTCGGTGAGAATAATGAGAAGATGTGGTCCGTTTTATTCTCATGGATCACATATGTAGCGTATAGTTGTAGAAAATTTGTATTGTTTTTTTCTTTCTAAATTTTTTGAGAAGGGAATGATTTGTCTTCTATAGAGAAGAGTTGCGAATTTTGAAAATCCATTTAAATGAAGATATATTTTACCTTTTTATAAAAATTATCACGGATTGCGACGATGGACGACGACGACGAGGATGAAATGTGAAGATGTTACCAATGGTGAATAGGGTTAAAATGAGATATTTGAATAGTGGATCGATAAATCCCGTCTTCATTTTTTTTGAGGGAAAAAAGTAGAGAATGGTAGATTGGGGCTTCCATTTTTCTAGTTAGAATTTGAAAATTTTAAAAAAAATTATGATTAAACAGGTTTTAGTTTTTCTATTTTCTTATGAAAAAATTCTTGAGAAAAATAGAATATTTTTCACCATCTAAACACACCTTATAATGTTTCACAATTTTTTTCATGTTTATTGTATACGCAAAAACACTGCATTGATATATAAATATGATTTATTTACATGTTTATTATTATGTTTTTCTAAAAATACCTTTTTTGTATTTTAAGTATTTTGTTATATTCCGGCCGTTTTGTCCATTTATATCACAATCAAACCTTCAAACATCTATATCTTTACTATATTATAAAGTATTTGGGACACTTCGATATTTAGAAAGTTTAAAAATTCAGACTTTTCATTTTCTTTTTATGGAAATATCTCTTTTTAACAACAAACACATCCTTCTCATTTTATATAACAACCTTTTTGAAACAACTTTTTGTTATGTACAATATTGATCATCCATCTCATTTATGGAAATACATCTTAAAGTGACATGTGTCACTTCTTAATTAAAAAATCACATTTATTTTTAAATTGAAATATCTTTTTATCTGTTTATTTTTTTATGATTTAATTTCACTATATTTTCTAAAATTTTGTGCTCTTTAATTCAACATCCATTTTGATATACTTTTTTTTTTAGTTTTCTTATTTTTAATGCTTCGAAAACCGTTGTTTTGCGCAAGTAACATAATGTACATATTTATCAAATATAAAAAGGAGTCGGAGGAGACAATCCTCTTTTTTTTTTCTTGATATAATTTCTTTTTTGCAGGTTGTCATGGTTACCGAAAGGTTTATCCCTCTATTGCGTGTTTATAATTTAAAAAACTACTCACGATTATTTATTTTTTTTGGAAACATATATTTCGTTTTTTTTTTCATAATAGGGGCGGATCCAAAAAGTTTAGCTCGAGGAGACACACTTTAATATTTTTTAAATATTACACTACAAAATGGTTTTTAAATATCCTATTTTTCCGTTTCTAGGTTCTTTAAGATAAAATAGTTTTTTCTTAAAAGAAGAGTTTAATTTTAAAAACACGATTAGATGGAGCCATAATTTTTCTTTTTAGAAAGATTCGAATAAGGATAACAAGATTACCTCAGATTGCGACGATAGGTGGCGACGGCAAGGATGGAAGGTGGAGATATTACCACTAATGATTAGGGTTGGAATGAGATACTTAAATGGTAGATTGAGAAATCCGTCTTTTTTTTGTTATAGAGAAAAAAATTGAGACGAGTAGATTGGGCTTTCATTTTTCTAGTTAAAATTTAAAAAGTGAGAATTTTACTTTTTTTGAAAATTGTTGAAAAAAAGTGTGATTAAATGGGTTTTCATTTTTCCATTATCGTATTAGGAGACACTTAAAATTGTTAGCGATAACTTAAAACCAAAAATGCACAACTCCAGGCCTGACACGCCACGCCAGCGCGCACGGTCAACGCGCCCAGTGCTGGATTGTGCACGCTTGGTGTTTCAAAGTCGTATTTCCTCTTACTCAAGAAAGTTTTGTCTTTCAATACAGGTTCGTATATGATATTTAAGATGCTCTATAATCTCACAACAAGATTTGGACTTAGAGAGATGACGAAAATACCTACTCCCATTTTAAAAAATCCCAACTCAAAAATCTTTTGTAAAACACCACATCAAAGCCCCTAGCCAACTCTAAATGTTTTTTCAAACAAGGAGATCAATTTTCCAAAACCATCAAATAAAAACATACAAATAGCTATAATCTCTACGTATGTCTTAGCTAATCACTTAACGGGTCTACTCCCTTTTTGGTCAAACAAGTTAAGGTCACTTTACATAATGCACTTTCCGCTTATGGTTAATGCTTTACAAAACATGCCCACTTAACCTTGTCGAATCAATGTGATTAGCAAACATTTTAATTGTGGCTTAACATTGAAATTTGAATTTGATATTTGAATTTTTAAATCTTCATTGGCAAGCCTTTTGACCAAAACTTGGTCACCACACCACGAAATCTCCACCACATGGCTTGGTCTCTAGTCAAGCAACACATATGCCTTTCCTTCACATGTTATTCACCTTGGCCTCTAAGTATCACATGTTTAATTCTACTATTATATTCACCTTCCTCCCCATTCAAACTGGTTTCCCTCTCATACACGAACCTTCCTTTGATTAAAGCCACATTCATCCTAGTAATACTTTAGTTTGAAATTCGAGTGGCAAAGCATTATTCAATACTTGCGCATCACTCAAAGATAAACATTTTTCTCCAATCTTCTCTACTTATCTTCTTATTGGACAACTAGCACTAATCCACTCCTAAACACTTTCTAAACATACTTAACCCTCACTCAACCATGGCTAATTGGTTGGTTTGACTTAACCCTACTTGGGGCTTTGAAATGAACTTGGGAAGGTCAAAAGTGAAGTGCACATGGGGGTTTAACAAGAACTAACAACTAGTTTTCGACAAGAAGACAATCTCACTCTAACACGCCAGGCTCACGTGCTAGCTCGCCAAAGCCATCGTACGTGGCTGAAATGTATTATTGTCTATAAATAACCTCTATGTTTGTCTTGGACACTCACCTCTTGCCAAATATTTCTCCTCGCTTATTTCTTCTCTTTAAGTCTTTCAATCTTCTTGTGTCTTAACATCTTTCTATCATCACATTAAAAGAACTTCTTTGTAAGAGAAGAACCACAAGAACTTAATCCAATCTTGTGTGTTGTGTCTAAAGTATTCTTCTACTTTATTCTTTAGGTTGAGTTAAGTGTGTGTTGTAACAAAAAATAACTCGTTCATTCATTTGTAAATCTTATCTGGTAGCGGATAAGCAAGTGTAAAGACTTATCTAGTTGCGGATAAGCAAGTGTGAAAGTCTTGCTCCTGGTGCGGAAAAGCAAGGTGAAGAAGTCTTGTATCATGTGCGATCAAGCCAAGTAACGGGTGCAGTCTTGTTAGGGGTTTGGTGCTTCTTCGGTAGGAGCTTGCTTCTTTGGTAGAAACTTTGTGATATGTTAGAATACACGAGGTCTTTGTGGGTGGTTCGTGTGCGGACTCCGTTTGAGACTAACTCGCGTTTTGGTAACTAGTGAGAGCTAAGGTTGTACGGTTTATCTAATGCAAAGATTTGGTGCTTGCGAATAGTATAGGTGGTGCAAATTCTCAACTGGATGTACGTATGATCTAAACCCCTCATCTTGATCCGATAAAAATCTTTGTGTTTATCTCTATTCCTTTAACTCTTTAAATACGGTTTATATTGTTATCGTGTTCATAACCTTGCATAAAAAATTAACTCTTAATCTACTTAAACTTAAAATAAGTCGATTAGAATGGATTCACCCCCTCCCCTCTATGTTTTAACAAAAGGCGTGAATAATATAAGTCAAAAGATATGGATATTAAGATAGATGTCAACGAGATGCAAAATTATGAGAAGCGGATGATGGTGATATTAACAGTGACGAAGAGGATTCGAGTGATGATGAAAGGGAGAATGTTTATGAAAATCAAGGGAACGAAGTTGATGGCTGCAAACCAAACTCGGATTTCGGCTATCGAAATTTCAGAGAAGACGAATGGTCGAGTTTTTTCAGGCAAAACTAAGGTTAGGGACACATTTGAAGATGAGAATATGAGAGACAGATTGATGATTTTTGATGCGGAGGTTGTGAAGACTTCACAAGAAGCTTTGAAATCCTCTAGGCAGAGTACCTAACCGTTGTAGTGTAGTAAGGCAAGACTCAGGGGTTGTTATCGTTCTCTAGGGGAATAGGTTGGGAAGGCTCGAACATAGTCTAACAGAATTCTAAGGGGTTGAGAGGAGATTCTTTTTGTGTTTTTATATTTTTAAGAAAGCGGGTAAATATCATGGTTTTGAGAGGTTGGTTTGTTTTAGCTAATTAAACTAAATATAATCTAAACTACTGGTGATAACTTTATGATAAAAAGATGTATTTACCTAATCATGCACTACTCCTCAGATTGCTTCTCCTAGATCGGTTGCTTTGTCACTTGTGATGATCTGTGTAAGTATTTCCTAAGTCATGAACGAATTACATGAACCCGCCATCTATTTAATATTTTGTTAAGGCAACGCACAAGTAAGGTAGTATGAAGACTATTACAAGGCTCCTAAGAGTATATTAAATGCATGTGAAATATCTTAAGAGGGATCAACCATATTAGGGGTAAGGTAATATGAAGACTTTTACCGATGGTATCCTTTTTACACACTTGCGTTTCCCTAGACGTCTATGCCAATTTAATATCTTATGGCTAGTTTTCTAAAGCTTAACGCGCACATTGTTGGAAATTGTTATCTAATAACAAATAATATTACAATTAATATTCTACGAGCTAAGCAGCGGATCTATTCATATAGTGCAAATAATTAACATGATAAATAAGTAAACATACCGTTAGCAGCCAAGCTAGTGAAGAACGAGGATCTTGAAGTACACGCACGTATGTAATAAACGTATTTTTACCAAAAACTACTTCGAGTTACTAAAAGGAAGTAACCTCCATGAAGTTCATACACTACACGTCTAGCAGTATCACCTGAATGCTAGTTCTTGACTCACGAATATGATAACACAAAAAACAAAACCAGAAAAACCTTTGGTTTTCTTTCCTGCGATCGAACAAGAGAAAGAGGAGACAAGGGATGAGAATAATGAGCTATAGGGTCCTCCTTATATAGGGATGTATTTAGGGTTTAACCTAAAATAGATACCTTGTAGGAAAAGCTAGCCCAAAAGCCCAAACACCCCTCCTTGTGGGTTTGGCCGGTCGAACTCAACCACACACCCCCTTGGGGTTGACTTTTCTATTATTTATGGTTAATTACACTTAATTACCCATTAATTAAAAAGATTTATTAGTTAGTTACAATTAATTAACTAATTAACGACCGTTAGTGTTTATTCGTCGAATCATATATTAATATGAATAATAAATATACATTTATATTATTATTCACATTAATAAAATGATACCTAAATGTATAACGTGTGTGACCCCGTAGGCTCACGTATTTCTAGCCGTATAAATATGCGTATGACATGAGCACAAACCCAACAGCTCCCACTTGCGAATGTCTCATTCATATTATATAACATACTAACATTGACAAATATTCTAGCAACATCATCAATGCTCCCAGAAATACCTGAGTTTACAGTTTTAGGAAAAAACAACTCAGCCTTCTATGAATTCAGTTAGTCCTATCCCTTTGTTTCAGATACATGTTAGAAAGGGATATAGATCAGTAGTCATTTCATATTTTAACGATTCTATTTCTCGCATCTGTTCTAATTCAGATCACCAAATGTAAAAAGAATCATCTTAACTACATATTGGGCACGGACATGCAAATATCTGATTAAATCAACGCGGGGACCAGTAAGTATCTTACTCTTATACACGTGGAAGAACAAATTCTATTTTAACTACATGTGTCCGTCATGTACTTCAAAACACTTTTGAAAATAGCCCTTATAACTACCTTTTGACAGACTAGTGGTAGGCTTATAATCAAGAAATGCTATCCATACACGCAAAACCTGCTTGCATCTCAAGTCTAAGGATAAACATAACTTTCACCATGTGTGTAATGCACCAATCACGTCGATCCATAAAGTGATTATCACGCGGTCGGGATCCAATATTCAACTACATTGAATAATATGCGAAGCTGGCAGACAACATCCTTATGTATTCTCCGAAATACCACCAGTCACTCACATTTACCTTAACTTAACAATATTCCCATATCGTTAACTGGTAATGGACATAGATTTTAGAATGCAACAAGTCATTCACGGATTTAAACATGCAAATATAGGACATAATTATTATAATAAATGAATACAAGATACAACGTATATTAATTCATTCAAACCAAAAATAACAATCGTTTACCATCTCTTATCCAAATACTAACTAATACATCATAGATTTACATGAGACTTCTAGCAGGAACAATCCTAATTGCCATAGCATGCTCAAAGTGCTTATTGAGTGGCATTGGTTTTGTAAACAGATCAGCTACGTTGTCATCTGTGTAAACTTTCTTAAGGACAATTTCACCTCGTTGAATTACTTCACAAATGTAATGATATTTCCTTTGAAAATGTCTGGCTCCCTTTAATATTTTGGGATCTCCAACGATAGCTAATGCAGGCTCATTGCCACATAGCATCTCCATCGGTCTTTTATTCGATGGAATGACACCTCCAAGTCCATCAATAAATTTCCTCATCCAGACAGCTTCCATTGATGCTTCATCTGCAACAATGTACTCAGCTTCTATAGAAGACATAGCAGTAGTGCTTTGCTTGGCACTCTTCCAGTCCACGGCTCCACCATTAAGTACGAACACATATCCCGTCTGAGATTTTGTATCGTCCTTGTCACTTTGAAAACTTGCATCAGCATAACAAGATACTTTTAGCTCATCTTCAGGTTTAGCCTCATACACAAGAACTATATCTTTAGTATTCCTCAAATACTTAAGAATAGTTTTCACAGCAGTCTAGTGAATCTCACCAAGATTTTGCTAAAACGACTACACAAATTTACGCAAAGGCAACATCAAGTCTAGTGTATCTAACCACATACATTATTGAACCTATAGCTGAAGCGTAAGGAACTCTCTGCATATGTTGTACCTCAGTAGGTGTTTTTGCACCTTGTGACTTCCTATAGTCAGGCTTTTCCATCATTGAAGTATACCCCTTCTTAGAGTTTTCCATTCTAAATTTCTTTAGAGTTTTCTCTAGATAAGCACTCTGACTAAGAGCAATCAATCGCTTAGATATATCATGTATGATCTTGATTCCAAGAATATATGCAGCTTCTTCTAAGTCTTTCATAGAAAAGAACTTATAAAGCCAAGATTTTACTTCTTGCAGCATTGCAATGTTATTTCCTATGAGTAATATGTCATTGACATACAAAACTAGGAATGCAACATTACTCCCACTAGCTTTGAGATATGTTAGGATTATGAAAAAGACTCGGTCACCCCCGTGTATCGTTTAGTATAGCATAGCTCGTAGTTAGAAAGTAAGC